>WSUI01000140.1:4741-54548 GCA_019633595.1 Tulasnella sp. UAMH 9824 | reverse complement strand
TCCGGAATACATGGCCATGGGAAGGAAGCTTGGCTGTGGCGCCCTCGGATGCCATCCATACCAATAAACCCGACTGGAAGAGCGCCCACAGCCATTTGGGACCGTTTGCTGGGATAATACAGACGGATCCGGTTGCACGCGATCCCTTGAGAGTATCGAGGGATCACGTGCGCCTAGGATCTAAAGTATTGGAGGGCATCAAAATTACGGGAGACACAAATGTTCCTGGAGGCCAGAGATCATTTATTGCCTTCTTAGACGACCCACTTGTCCAACCTGAAGAGTTAGAAGATGCGGAGGAGACTTTCCCCGACATGTCGCCTGAGAGAGAGGACGAGCTACCCTGGCCGTTTGTCTCTCACCCGCCGACAGCAACCGACGAGGTCATAGCTGAGGCAACATACACGCAGCCCTTCTTTTCTCCCGAGCGAGGCATTGACATACCGGGTGTTGCGCGCGCGGCCGCTTTTAGGTTCTCCCTTCCTCAATGGGTCGACTGCGTTGTTCATGTGGAGTGTAAAACGAGGTTCACGGTAGCGATATTTGGTGCGAAGGGGAGGGTATTTAGGAAATTGAATGACTGGGGAGTTTAAGACCCAATAAGGGGCATTGTATCGCTGCAAACACCCCATTTCAAGGACAGATAACTGTTTTAGCCTCACCTGTAAATGGTGTTTAGGTTCGCTTTGTATCAAGTTTGTCGTTAGAACAAAAGTTGTCTCAAATAATTGATATTAATAAAGCTCGGGGTATATTGCAAAGCAGTGGAACGACCGTGCCCGCTAGGGGAAGATTAAACTTGTGGTACGCCGCCGTTACCGGCGTAGGCGCCGTCGCTGGTAGCTTTACCACTGTTGCCAGCATTGTCAGAAGTACTAGTGGCGGTCTCGCGTTTATAAAGAGGGTCTACAAAGTAACCATCAATGGAGAAGAGTTAAATAATACAGCCTTCGTTACCATTGTAACGCCGTCGTCTCCAGCGGAATGCCACTTGTACCTGAGCACGCACTTCCACCATTTATCCAGCACCAGTCACACCATTCTAGGGGTGGAGATACTGTTAGTTATATCGGTCTTATTGTCCAAAGCACCAAGCATGGGTTGCTCCCCTGGCCGCAATACGCGTTGCCAGATGAGGCATCACCGCCGTCGCCAGCGTTCTATGAGAAAATTGCTGAGGAAACGCTTGTGAAAGACTATTTCTAGGAGACGGTCTTCGTGATTGCAATGGGCGAGGTCGACGAGGGCGAAGCTACCAGCCCGGAGCTGTCCCGGCGAGACGAAACCGCGCGAATTTCGGGAATATCCGAAAGATTACCCAATCCAGCCAGCAATTCCACCATTACCCTCGCCGAATGTCATCAAGCGACGACAAATTACCAACACATTTCTCTCCCTACCATCAAAACTGGTGCAGAAGCACACCCCAACGGAACTTCTTTAACGCTTTCCCTGACGAATTAATCATATATACGCTCTCTTTCCCACCTCTCCTGGCCGTCGTTCAATTTGCTTCCACTTCACGTCGGCACAGATCGATCGCTTTGGCAGAACAGATATGGTTCGCCGCGACGCTTGGAATTATTAGAGACAATGTCGATCCCAACGATACCTTGGTTGATGAAGAATTTATGAGGAGCAATTGTCATCGATTCCTCGCTGCTCTGGGCCTGGACAAGACAGATACGACCCACGTATGGTACCGAATTGCAACGAGACTGATGGATCGAGTGGAGTGGACATTGGGGTGGTGGATTGGGAAGGCTTCCGGGACCACGAATGGTTGTCTATGGAGGATCTTCATCGAAATCGACAAGACCGACCCTGGAGACGACGAGCATGATGACCGCTTCTTCCGTGCGATAGCAACACAGGTCGAAGTCGTTGAAAACAATGAGTACAACTTGTGGCTTCAACCTGATGGGCCACTGCGGATCGTGAGCCTAGTACCCGGCATTTCCGTTCTCCGGTCGTTTGGAGGAGACCCGTGGTCAACCACCGTTGTACATGCCTTCCCCCCGCTCTTCCCGAGGCTAGAGCGTCGAGGGATGGAATCCGGATACTTGCCACTCGGTGTTAATGATCCAATTGAGGACCAATTATTTCCCTTCTACTCCGCTCGGAAGTTACAAGACCACCTTCAGCACCTCCCTCCGGGATCGGAGAGCCGGAAGAAAATCGCAGAGAGGCAGTGGGATGCCTCGTTCCTTGGCGCGCCGTATCCTCCGCCCCTCTTGTCTCGGCTGTTGGATCAACAAAAAAGTCTTGCGGCCCGCGATAGGCCTGTGGTCCCATCCATTGCGCTTTCGTTGGCAGATGACCCTGAAACTACTATGGAAATCCTTTTCTCCATTCGCCGACCATCCAGCTTCGCCAAAGTTGCCAACGAGTTGGTTCAAACTGGAATATATGTCGCGCCATACTCAGTGCATGGTTGGGAATACCTCTTTGTACAAGTCAGAGAACTCACAGAGGACGACTTCCAAGATACCTGGCCATGGGAAGGAAGTATGGCCGTGGCGTCCTCGGATGTCATCCAACGTATCGATGAACCTGACTGGGAGAGTCCCCACAGCCATCTGGGACCGTTTTCTGGGATAATCCCGACGGATCCGATTGCAAACGATCCATTGAGAGTATCGAGGGATCACGTGCGCCTAGGATCTAAAGTATTGGAGGGCATCAAAATTACGGGAGACACAAATGTTCCTGGAGGCCAGAGATCATTTATTGCCTTCTTAGACGACCCACTTGTCCAACCTGAAGAGTTAGAAGATGCGGAGGAGACTTTCCCCGACATGTCGCCTGAGAGAGAGGACGAGCTACCCTGGCCGTTTGTCTCTCACCCTCCGACAGCAACCGACAAGATCATGGACGAGGCAGCATACACGCAGCCCTACTTCTCTCCTGAACGGGGCATTGACATCCCAGGCGCTATGCGCCTCGCAAATTATGGGTTTTCCTTCCCACAATGGGCCGGCTGCGTTGTTCATGTGGAATGTAAAACGAAGTTCACGGTAGCGACGTTTGGTACGAACGCGAAGGTGTTCAGGAAACTAAATGATTGGGGAGTTTGAATTTTAATATTAATAGGGGGTATTGCGTCGCCGAAGGCACCTCATTTCAAGGAGAGATACGTGTTTGCGTCACTTTTGTATATGACGTTTAGCTTCGCGCCATGTAAATATGCCACCAGGACAAGTCTCGATTTAAAATAGTGTACAAATGTAAGCTCGAAGTATATTACAAAGGAGCGGAACGGCCGTGATGGCCTAAGAAGATCAAGCGTGGTTGTCGCCGCCGTTACCAGCGAAAGCGTCGCCGCTGGTAGCTTTGCCTCCATTGCCAGCGTTGTCTGACGTATGAATTGTAAGTTTATGTCCTTAGAATGATATCACAAAGCAACACTTACTAGAGAAGAGTGAAATAAGCTCAAGCCCTTCGTCGCCGTTGTGAACGACATTGCCGCCAGCGGCATTGCCACCTGCACCTGAGTACGCACTTGCACCATTTCCTCCAGTACCGGGCGCGCCATTGCTGTAATTTGTTATGTTAGACCAATTTTGATACGCTTTAAGAACCGAGCGAAAGGGCCTACGTGTTGCCACCCTGGCCGGCAAACGCATTGCCAGACGAGGCGTCACCGCCATCGCCAGCGTTTCCGGAGAAAAGGTTGATGAGAGCGCGTTTGCGGAAGATTCCATCGAGGAGACCGTCTTCGTGATGGGTGATATCGGAGATGTCGACGAGGTCGAGGCCTAGGAGGTCGGGCTCGGGACCGGGATGTGCGCTATCCCCAGCGTACGTGACACCTCCGCCAGAGGCATTGCCTCCAGCACCGGAGTATCTATGTACATAAAAAATTTGATCAACGATGCAGTTCGTTCACAGGATAAACCTTTACTTACGCGGAGCCACCATCACCACCAGGGAAGGGAGCGGCGATCGCGAAAGGAGTCGATGCGAGGACGGCAACAGGGACGAGGGCTGAGAAGTGCATGATTAAAGATGAACGAATAAGTTAAAGAAATAGGGAGGGTAGAGATTGTCGTGAGTTGGAAGGAGAGAATGCGAGGCTGGTGAGTGATGGACTTCCACTGCCCAAGCTCTCCCTCTATATAGGCTGGGTCCCTCTCCTGCCCACCAAGCGAAGCCGTAATCTGCGTGCATCACAACAAAGCTCGGGTCGTGTCGGTAGCTTCCGGTGGGACAGAGACATGTAGTTGATTGTTGAATTCAGTCCGCTCCCTAGACAAAACAAACAGAAACCGGGGCGACCAGTGGCCCAGTGCACAGAGCTCAGCACAAACACACCCCAGCCAGAACTTTGAAAGCCTAATTGTGCCATCCGTCAGCGTCACTAATTGGGTTTTAATCCGACGAAATGTCTACCAGTCCGAATACATCACAAGAGCGCAGAATCGACCAATCATTCAACAGATTGGGCGCGGGCAAGCCATGGTCCTGGAGTCGAGAGTCGATGAAACGCAGTCCTGCCGTTATATTTTGGAACCACGCTGCAGAAATCTATCCACGTCAACGTACGGACTGAGAATACACCCCGGCGACTAGAGCAGACGAGACTTGATCATGCTTGCATTTGAGGTCGAGACTTGACAGCTTTCGATGAAATCATGATTCCCACAGTTGGACAGAGAGATCAACGCTCACCACCGAACCAGCTTCAAAGAAATATTCCCGCTCTACCACTTTGTCGATGTAGCATCACTCCATCGTACGAATGTTGAAGCCAAGACCGTTGGTCTAAGGCACCTGGCGATGCTCTGTCTGCAACTGGGCTCTGTACTGGGGTTGTCAGCTCTGGAAGAGGCAAGGTCCTGCCCCTCAGGATAAGGACATATAGAGTCCCGCAGCTGAATATCTTGGGGTTTGAAACACGGGAAGCATCTAAAGGCCGTCCATCTGGTGCTCAGGTCGATAGGATGACGGCACACCACCGTCAGCAGCGGCACCAAGCAGGAGCATCTCGTGACTGCCGAACACTTGGCAATGGGCATTCTCAGAAGAAGAGTCTCGCCCGACACTGCCTTTCCTCAACTTCGGACGAAATCCGGAGCGCACGCGGCTATAGCCCAATTCCACACGTGGAAATGAAATTCGAGCACCAAGACAAGGGAGGAAGGGAATAAAAAGAAGGTATCGCCAAAACGGGATCGCACCGAATAGCAAGACATTTACCAGGACAAATTTTAAGCGACTCGGGACCAGAAAAGAGGAGTAGCAAAAACTGATACATAAGATATTTCGACAAGGGTTGAATCAGGTGTCGGATAAAGGATGAGAGGGGTTGCAGGTTCCACGAGAAACAGGAAAGAAACAAGCTCAGTCACCATCGGCACGACGGGTATACAAACTAAGAATACAGATCATTTGACCTTGAAACCTCCACGGCGGTCTGCCGCCGATGCGGGGTGGGGTCGATTAATATAATCGTTTGGACAAGAGAGTATGGAAAAGTCCGGCGACTTTGGCGCTGGTGGAATAGTTCTAGGCGAAACAAACAGGTAGAGTGGACTAAAGGCGGCGGTTCCGTTTTCGGGAGTCTTGAGATTGATAGACGGGGGTGGTGATGTTCTATGATTTGTCCCCAGTTGGGCGAGGGGGAATTTTGCCTTACGGACTTGTTTCGGCGCCCAGCGCGTCGCACGGCGGTTTCACTGCCAAAGCGCTCCGGCGTCGGGACCATGAGCGGCAACGGCGTTATCTCCACCGAGTTCTAATTCGAAGAAGGCCTCGGATTCCACGCCATGATCTTCCAAGTCAGCGCCTCCCGCGGCGAAGACTTGGCTGAGCTCGGCGATCATCCTTTCCGCGCTGACCGCAGAAGGTTCCGAGGCGCCGACGGATCGACCTGCACTTTCTGCAGGAGCCCCACCGGGCATGTTGTTTCCGATGACGAAGATCAAGTCGTCGTCCGAATCGTCTTCGATGGAGGATGACGAGTCTTCCTGCTCGTCATCTCCGTCTTCGGCGGTCTCCGTACCGGGCACTACTGCCTCGATGGAAGGAGAGAAGCATAAGGAATCGTCTTGGATGTGGACTTGTCCGTGCATCGACTCTGCACCTAGAGTCGGGTTCGAGCGAAGGCCGACGGGTGGACGTTGGGCAGAGGCGACAACCTCCCAATCCATCTCTCCAGCATCACATGCGCTGGTCGTATCGTCTTCTTCGACAATACTCCAACTTCGTTTCCTCACTCCTTCTAGCGTCGGTCTCTGCAGCGAGCTTCCGGCAGATAGACCGAACGCAAAAATACCTCCATCGGAGCCGGACCCGGAAGTTGCCGTGGACGAATTCGAACTTATGGAGTTGCTCATATACGGAGGGGACGAGGAAGAATACGATGCGGAAGCGGCCGAATACATCGCGCCGTTAGCGTCCTCATGCTGCTGCTGCTGGTGGTCTCGGCCACCGAAGAGCCCTCCCATTTTGCCTGCATCGGGAGTGCGGAGCTGCTGATGATGGGAAGATGGGGCCTGTCCCTGTTGCGTCGATCGTTCGTGTTCCCACTCTCGCATCTTGTTCACGAACGATTCTCCCTCGTCGAACGTGCTTCGACGCAGTCGCTCGAACGCGAATGCGGTGTCCATAGTAGAGGCAGTACGCGCGTCGTTACCCGCCAGCGCGAAGAAGGGTTCGTCATCAGGGTCGACTACCTGAGTATGCACTGGAGAGACCCTTTGGCGATAGGGGAATGTCGACGGTCTCGAGTAGCTGGTATATGGAGACCCGCCAGCGAATGATGAGGTGGTCGAAGCTCGATGACGTTTTGTTCTGGAGACGCGATGTGAGCCGTGCAAGGGTGATGTTGAGGTTGTTGTGGACGAAGACGTCGGGGAGTCGAAACCGAACTGGAACGCTTGAGGCGTCGCCGCAAACTGAAATTTTCTCCTGGGAGGTCCGGATGCTGCTGGCGACTGTTTTTGAGAGGTTGCTGGGGGTAAAGGGACTGAGAGAACAGGCGGCGATGGCGTTGGAGACTGGACCGAGAGAAGCGCCAAACACGAAGAACGCTGGTCAGCGCCCAATATCACCGCACAATTGAAGCCGTCGACCGCTCGCTACGTCTCCCCGCACTGCACTACTTGCATGGGGTGGCCGTCTGAAAGGAGGTCGGGACTTACAGTGACGTCCCAACGGGCTCTTTTCATGGCCCCATTCCTCTCCACTGCGCTGCGGTAGGAGTTGACGGGACTTGGATGTTGAGGTCGTTTCTTATGACTGGGAGTGTTGACGATCTGGGCGTTGCTGTAGACGACATTGGAAGACATGAGCAGTTTGGTACTTGTAAAGATGGCAGAAAGTGGTGTAGAGATCTAAGAGTGGTGTAAGGTGGATGAAGGGTCGGGTGGGGTTTCGAGAATGTTGGAGACCAGAGTGGGTGCTTTACTACACTGGGGACTTCGCGTTCAGCTCCGTCCCTTAACTCCGCGTCCCGAGATCCGTGTGCGCGGTAACCTTCGTCCAAAAAGACTCACTGCCACCCCGCCATCTCTCACCCACCCTAGTTATGATTACTCACAGCCTACCAGCCTCCATTAGGCGCATATTCGGCAGGTGGGCATGGTCGCATATGGTAGTCCGTCTTCCGTCTTCCGCCTTCCACGGAACGATGTCCTTCACCTCCAGCGCCTATGGACTGAGCAACTCGCCAACTCGGCCATCAAAGGCGTTTGTGGGCCGAGCCGAATCGTGCCATGGGCCACATGAAGAGAGGGTGCGGTCTATGGGGTGAATCTGGGCGCTGAGTTCACGCAGATCTCCATCGCGTGTGGACTATCCCACATACGGCGTTAAGGGAGGCTGTCATGAGACCGCGGTTCAAATAGCATTCACCCGCGCGAAGAGTGCGCGCATAGGGGACGCACAAGGTCCCTCCGAAGTCAGAGAAAAGGCGTGCTAAGATTCAAGGGAGGACTAGACTACAACGTGTTGCGTGTATAATGAAACGCCCTAGAGCAATAAGGAAAGAAGCCAACGTCACAGAGGGGGAAACCAAAAACAAGGTTTCGCTGCGTTGTCCGTGCACCGAATCGAGGAGCCTCCCGGAACAAGCAGGAAGCCACGGCTATTATATCGATCCGAGAACCTTGATAGCCAACGCCTTGAGAATCTGTCCATAGCGCACAGTGGATGGTCAGTCAATCGGAATGAGATAAGATAGCCGGACAGAGTTCATCGCGCAAGCCTCTGTCAACGTAACCAATTTCACTCACCTCGGCCTTCTGCCCTCTGTTCAGCTGTGCGAATACGATGCCAACAGGTTTACCCTTCGCGTCCCGAATAGCGCCGAGTCTGTTTCCTGCAACGCCACCGACAACGGCACCTAATCATGGAGTTGAGCGTTCACCTCTTTCCAGGGCGCGAGGAAGCGACGCCGGGTGCCCGTTCGCCGCAAACTCGCTAGAACACAGACCACACCACTCACCTGGCAAGTTGGCGATGATGAACCCAATACCCGCGCCACTCATAGCACCGACCCAGGCCCACCACGGAACTCGACTCTCCACCTCGGGTCGAAGAAGCTCCTCAAAGACGTTCGTGAAGACGAATTCCGGATCCGGTCGGTCAGGAGCCACGCCTGGGCCTTGTGCTTTCTGCGAGGGCTTCTCTTTCTGCGCGGATGAGGTCTTGGACGACGACGAAGCGCCGGCATTGTCCTCTGCAGCTGCAGCCGCTGCACCGGAGAAGAATTTGGCGAATTCCGCGAAGAAGTTTGAGGAGGAAGAGGGGTCTGAGGAACGGTTTGAGGAAGGCCGACTGGATAGGAGGATATCATATTCCCGGCGGCGAGTCGGGTCGCTTAGGACGTAGTAAGCATCTGCGATGGCCTAGAGGATAATCCGTCCGATAAGCGCAAGGTAGAACCGAAAGCACAGACCATCCCATACCTGAAATCGTTCGGTGGCGCGCTTGATCTCCTCGGGGCTACCATTGACGAGACGATCAGGATGCGTTCTATTTTCAAAAAGATTGATAGTATCATGTCGTAAGATCAGTCAAAGCGGCTTTGCGGGATCCGCTGAAGAACATACTTCAAGGACTCGCGCTTGTACGCATTTCTGATTTCTTCGGTGCTGGCGGTCTTTTCGACGCCGAGCAAAACGTAGTATTCCGGGAACTTTGAAGATGAATCCATCGCAGTCAAGAGAAAAGGGGGAACGAAGAAGAGAGATACAGAGTTTGAGGTTCGAAGTCTGCACAAAGTGAAAGCGGTGGTTTTGTTGGGACGTGGCCGCAGTGGGGCGGAAAAGGGGGTTTTTGGGAATGACGTAAACACCCCACTTTGCTTAGTCGGCATTCTACTCGCCGAACCGCGGGAACCGGAAACTCTGACCAAAACAAGCTAATGGTTCCTCTCACTGCGATTAGCAAAAACAACGCACTGAATGCAGCGAGGCGGAGCATCAAATTGCAAAAACGCCTCAAACCTTGCTCGATCTTTCCAAGTATGGTCTGCTCTCCGGAAACGCCAGCTTGTCCTTGGTGTATTACAAGCTCCTCGACATCAGTGAGCCCCACCCAGCCTTGATGGAATTTCATACGGCGTATATACCTCGATCCAGGAGTACGAGTTCCCTCGCCTCATCTAGCTCCTTATGTAGAAAGCTGACATTGTCCGAAAGGCAGTATAGCAATTACCCTTTCTTAGCGATGGCCGCTTTGTTTATTTACTCCATCACGAATCTTCTTCCTGATTCGCCCGGGAACCGTACGTGCGCATTGTTATCATCGTCAGGTGATTAGAAGGCTGCGGCTCTATTCCAAAGTGCACTGCAATCAGGGACCCCATATATGCAATGCCAATGCTGCTTATTTCGGCCTACAGTCGCCTAGCTCTGGGCCTCGCATCTTCACACAGAAACGATGGTTCTTCGTCGGAGAAATGCAATCGCACCTGATGATACCTCGCCCAGGGCTAACGCTCCACCCAGGGCGAAAGCTATCAGCTGAACCCGGGCTTACGACCAAAATGAGTAAAGGCGAAGCGATGACCCATTACGTTAATTAAAAGGACAGTCAGGGAAAACAAACGGTACCTCGGTCCGAAAGCCCCCGCGATTCCCACATCACGGAGACAAGAAGTTCTTCCTTTCGCCTGCCTGTTCGAGACCGAATGTGTATGCATTGAGACGCCTCACGTACTCTGTGTGCCTTAACCTCACCTTTCGTTGTGAGGTCGTGTTTGCTTCCATTCATTCACGGGCGTCGAGGGTACCGACAGAGGTGAGAATCTATTGGGAAGTTCTTCTGTGATTCATTCTGGTCCGGCAAAAGAGCGTCACTCTATCCATCTCATGTCCCATGTTCCCAATTCAGCCGGCTCATCCGTTCAAGCGAAATAGCTGCATCGTGTTCGCCTTTTGCAAATGTATCCCGTTCCTTCAGGAGGAACCTGCTTACGGCGTTGGCGCGAATTCAATGCAAAATGGCTTCATCCCCCAGACCCCTGGGTTTGCTCCTCCCCTTGTTGTTTACCTGATCGATACCACTTCTCTCGCAAGACGTGGATACCACGGACGTCCTCGGATGAATGAACGGAACGCCACACCTATCCGTAGTGCCTTCCGGAGTAAACGGAATGGTTTGGGGGTGTAGTGATGATGCACTGGACGACACTTGCCAAGCTGGGAGACAAGGCTCTTTACAGACAACAAAGGCGTGTTGTTTGGTCGAAGCAAACTTCTCGTAAACCCCATCGCTTAGCAGCGGAGGCTACCTGGTGCAACGTATCCTGGTCTCCAAATGCGGCAAGGGCTTTGCTAGGTTTGGTGGCAGAGCGTGTCCCTTTTCGAAAAAACCGCAATCCCCGTAATGAAAAAAGGTTTCAGAGTTTGCCGAGATAGCCCCTGACGAGTAGTTTAGAGTAAAGGTAGTCTCAGTTGCTAAAAAGAAACGAATGATACCATGGCAGTTGTAACGACAAGTGCACGGCAACCAGACACAGGGGGGTGGCTTTGGTAATGAGGCCGTTTCAGCAGAGTCAGGAGGGCGAACCTTGCTGTTCTGACCCGCCCAAGCTCAGCTAGTACTTAGCACGGTCAAGGCAAAAAGGTGACCTCGCAGTTTGAGAAGAGCCAATCAGTTTAGCTCGGGTAGTTGTAATGTTTGAAGGTTAGGGCCGGGCATTGGTCTTAGTAAGCCGAAGCCGGGAGGAGGGGGGCCCATGTCCAGGCAGCCCGGCATAACCTGATGGCTAAGCGCTCGCGGGTTCCACATCCCACAAAGAAGCATTGCACCCGGCTTCCTCGCTCGTTAAACGTTAGTTTTGGTACCGATAAGCAATCTTGTACAATTTCGATGTCACCGGGTTCAATTATATTGCAATTTACAGGAGGATGATAGTCGCCTCGGTATACTGTCGGCCATGGACACACCGCAACGAACGCCGAGCCTGCGCTAATCCTTTTAAGAGACAGGAGGAGCTGTCAAGCCGATCTGCCAAGATAGCGGTCAGCGATTGAACCATCGTGGCAAGGTTGCAGAGAGAGAGGAGAGCAGACGAGAACGCGGTCTTGGCGACTCCGGTATTCGCTTTCCCATGCAGTTCACAGTCGCGTTCCCTGAGTCAAGGCTGGGTCAAGATTTACGCACCTAGACACAGAATAATCCCGAGAAAGACCTATAACACACGTGGATCGGCTGCTGGAAAAGAGAACGGGGGTGGCTTGGGAAAGGATTCACCGAAAGATGATGATGTTGATGATATTCACAAAACCCGAGGGACTGGTAGTTAACGAGATACGGCATACTTCGCCAACAGCCAACCAGATCTACCACGATGAAAGAGCTAGATTCCGGGTTGTGCACCACGAATCACGGATCACACACACGAGCCAGGCGTGAAGCTTTAATAACGGACATCGTTAAACCGTAAGGGGAGTCTTGAACCTCGGCCCTTGGGTGGGTCGGCCATAGTTCAAGTTCCTTCTGTGAACCCGTCGGATTCGATAGCACTCTCTCCGGTTTTAATTTTTATTATTTTCCTCCAGGTTTGAGGCACGGAAGGTCGTTTTCCAGCTAAACTGATTGTGTATGCCAGGCACCCCCCGTGGCAGGGAGGAGGAAAAGGAGTCGTATACCTCGAGCCTGAGGGAGTTTCAACCCTCCTCTCGAGTGTGGCGTAAGGACGGGCGGTTTACTTATGTACATACTTGATACCGCGGGAGTGCGGCGGGCGCGGCGGCTGTGAGCTCGTCTTGGACGTACACATCCCGTATGGAGCGGGCTGAAAAGGCAAGGGCGCTCAGCATAGCTGAGGGATTTTAATGCTTTCGTTAAAATAAGTGTGTTTACTGCGGGAATCAAAGTGAATTGGTTTTGTGCTCCTAAATCGTGTTCTGCTCACGCGCGCCCAAAACAAGACTGCTAAGCCTGAATTCGCCTGAAAAGACTACCCTCCGAACAGAAGATCCGAAGGACGAAAATGACGGGTACCCCCCTGTAGAGCTCGAAAGTTTAGATGTGAAGCCGCTCAAATGGACCGACCTTAAATACACGGCCACACATTCGCAGTGCACGTCACGATCGGTATGAAGTTCACCTAGCTCGACGATCGAAGGATGACGTGGGTGCGATAAGTACCAACATGATAGGCTGGTTGGGACTGTGTATCGAAGAGGTCCAGCCGTGCGATCGAGCCCGCATGGCGATTTGGTGGTCCAAGGGGGGTCCGACTGACCTGAATGTGTAACCGGCGAAAACGTTTTTTCGTTCGCCCTCGGTCTGATTGACAGATGCCCGACGTTACCGACGACAAGAAAACAAAACGTATAAAAATACGAGAAGAAGTACGCGGAAAAGAATTTATGACGTTTAGTCTGAAAATCTGAGCAATTGTTTCGGAGACTTATCGGAACGAAGCTTAGATTTGCCTCGGATCAATTGCGAATTCGAAAGCAGGGATGGCGATGAACGTCCGCTAGCATGAAACAGACAGAGAAAACGACGAGCAGCGCTGTGGTGAGAGCTTTCTGGGCGATGCGGAAAGTGTTGGAGCTGCGGAGGGGGGAAAAGCGATGATGGGCGTGTTGCTATTGTCGATTGACGCGGGCTCTTCTATGCTGGGAAAAACACGGGGATAGCACCGCCCCCACACCTTTCAGATTACGGTTTACCGAGCGTCATTCCAAAAAACAAAAACACAAGTAATCGAATAAAAAAGAAGCTTTTATATGCTAAACGTTTCAGATAGGCTAGAAGAACGAGGCTCGGTTATTTACGGGATGGGAGCGTTTTGGGCGGCTGTGTGCATGTGGGTCAGAAAATTGGGCGGGGCGATCTGAAATCGGTTTTCTCTCTTATCGACGGCCGCGCCGAGAGACCGAGGAGGAGGTCATCCGGTTTGTCCAAGCGCGCGACGCGTGTCGCCATCGAGTGCAGGGGTGCTGCTGTTCAGGACGCTCGGATTATGAATATGAGGGGGGAAAACTGCATGCGTTGATGTTAAGGTGGCGAGTGTGGGATTTAAGGCAGGACGGTCCGAGGACTGTCGGGTGAGCCGAGGGGGCAGGTAGGTTGGACGGCGAGGTCCAATGAACCCAAAGGTCGGGGAACTGCCCCGGGGTTACATTCCCTTTTCGGAATCAAGGACAAGTCGTCAAGCCCAGGCGCGAAACAGGCAACTTGGGAATGCCTTTAGAGCCCGAACTCCAACATCTACTGTAATTCGCAGGATCGAAATCCAGCTCGTCTGCCCACTCGACTGCCCTGTCAAAAAAATCCGACGCCGTCCTGAATAATTTCTGCGTGCCCTTGGTGTCGGGGACAATTAGAGGTGGGCGGGTTGGGGGCCGGCGGGGTCAGGGTCTCTGGTATATGTAGCTGGTTGACCCCGAAAAAGGAGAAGGCAAGGGGGGGACGAGCCCTTGGTGGGCCGGAGAAGCCTCATTGCACCGCTCATCCCATGGCCCGCTCTTCCAATCTCTCTACCAGACACCGTATATCATCCCACACCCAACTTAGCAAACAGCATTCCTCTCGATTCTCCCCCCGCCCCCTACGCCACATCCCTTTCTTGCCCCATCCCTGCCCCCCCTTCCGCCATCAGAAACGAACGACCTGAACGCGAGCTTCGGATTTCTGCGACCTCAAAAAGGGCGAGACATCCAAGACTACGGTACAAAAAAAAACCCAGCGGCGATAATCAAAAACAAGGGGCTTACGGGGAAAGCGCTGCAACGATCTCCCCCTTGCTCAACGTTCCACAAAGAAAAATCCCTCAGACCCCCATCCTCGACCATCCAGACTAGCATCTTGCCTAGTCTCAACCCTACCACGAATACACCCATCCCATCGACGCCCGCGTTCCCCAACCGCACCATAAAGGGAGCGCATCGCCACCAAAAGCTCTTCCATTTCGTACACGATTAGTGCTAGCACGCTTGACAATCTCCAGGTCCATAAAGAGTCCAACCTCCTCGTCGCCATCCTCGTCTCCAACAACCAATACTCCCTCATCATCCAGCCCCCACTGAACACCTTCTTCGGGTCCACATCTCCTTCCTCCTCTCGTTCTTGGTCATTGGTGAGTAAAAAAAAATTGGCACGTAATACGCCGCTAGTCATGGGGCGCGTTCGTTGTCGAGGGAGCAATTTACTCACGCTTCCTGCCACCGGGCGCTTTTTCTTCCCCTTTCTCTCCCCACTCCCTACTCGTTTTCGGCAGCATTACCTCAATGGACGAGAGCTACAACATTCGACACCATTTCAACCGACCCGCGACCACCTCCTCCATCCCAGAGGAAAGCGAGGTCATCGCCAACCTGCCTACTCGAAGCAATCGTGGCAAGCAAACGTCGTACGAGTCCGTCATCGCGTTCGACTTGGCACCCGCTGCCCAGTCCCCACCCGAGGACTCTCAGCACTCGTCTACTACCGATGCCGACCTGCGTCCCATGGTCGACGTCTACAAGGGCCTCACTCTCTCCGACTTGACCGACCCGCTCCCAGGCCGAGCCCCCGACTACCCCATGCACGTCCTCATGCAGGTCGCGATCCAAAGCTCCCCGCTAGGCAAACTCCGTCAATGCGAAATCCGCGACGCTTTGATCCAACGGTTCCCGTACTTCGCTACCGCTGGAAAGACTTGGCGGTAAGTAGTCAGCAACATTTCGGAACATTAGTTCAGCAAAAAAAGGGTCGCCCTTGTGTAACCATCGCTGACCCGGCCTCTCTCCCTTTTTTTTTTCTTGACCGTCTTTCAATCTCTGGTCCGTATAGAAATACGCTGCGACATGCGTTGACGAACCGACTGTCGTTTTACAAAGTACCAAAACCGCCGAGCGTTCCCGGAAGAGGCGCTTACTGGTCTTACCGGTTCACCCGAGAGCCCAAGCGAAAATCTCGACCCTCGAGCTCCAGGTCCAACGGCGGAGGCAAGCCGGGACGTCTTCGAGGCCATTCGAAGCGGGGTTCGACGTTCGACGAGGACGAATACGAAGAGGACGACGATGACGACGACGATGAGGGTGACGACATGGACACGGGGATGGTAGCGATGACCGATGCGCCGCTCACCAGCCCTCCTCTGCCCGACGTCAACGACACCATGTCCGAGTGCTTCTCTCGCCCATCGACGTCCTCTCAAGCCCTCTATCAACCTCTTTCGCTGGACGGAACCATCGCCTCATTGAACAACCACAACACCAGCGCCCGGCCGTTTCGGGAGCAGCGTCAATCATCGACCACCTCCAACGGCTCGTTCACCCAACAGCAGACGTCCACCAGCGCTGCATTCGACATCCCGCAAGTCCTCTCGCCACCTCAAATCACCACCTCCCAGCATCACCCACAACAGCAGCAGCAGCAAGCGCAACAGTCTCTCTCGTCTGCTAATCCCGCCTCGCTCTCCGCCGCCCCCTCCATCCACTCCATTCAGCAGCAGCAGCAACAACAGTTCGCGCATCAGCATCGCCCAACTACTACATCCAGCTTAGACGTGCCTCTGGGAATCTTGAGCATCTCGTCCCCGAACTCGCACCAGAGCCCGCTCTCGAGCAACAGCGCGACCACTCCTGGATTCGAGCAGGACTTTCCTTCTTACCTCGTCCCGCCGCCCAACTCGGCGTCCTCCTTGGCATCTGTGCTCAGCGGCCAGTCTTCTGTGAACGGCTACGCGAGCACCACGACCCCAGGTGCCGGGGACGACGCCAGCGCATGGCTATTCCCAGAGAACAACCTCTTCTCGTCCTTCTCCGACGACGGCATGTTCGCCTTCAGCTTGCCCATGGACAACGCCGCAGAGCAGACCAACAACTTCTACTACGCCGCCCCGCCGCAATCCGCCAACTCCGTCAACCCGCCGCGGTGCAACTGGAGTTCAGACTCGAACTTGTCGGCTACGGTGTTCTCAGACTCAGTGTCGGCTGTATCTCCGCCTCAATCTCGCATCGGGTCGTCCTACGGAGCTCCGGGTCCGATCTCGGCGCATTCCCGTCCTGTCACGTCCCACGAGCCGTCCACTGGCGGTCTGCTCTCCCCAGCGATGGACCTTCGCCCTACCTCTTCGGGCAGCGTCTACGGCGTAACCCTGCCTCGCCCTGCGACAGCTTCGTTCTCGTCTGCTGGGAAAGACCTGTGGTCCGCCTCGTTGCACCATCCTCTTCAGCAGTCGCACACCCCGCATCAGCAGCAGCAACTCCATCCTCAACAGGCTCAGCAGCAGGCTCACAGTGCCATCGAGCCCATGATCCACTCGACTCCTCAGGAAGGCAGTCTCTCGATGTGGAACGCAATGCCTGCGTCTTTCGTCGGTGGCGGATTCGATAACAGTGGGGTCCAGCTCACGGGTCACCCTGGTGTCGATGCATACGCACATGCACGGAAGTGGAGCGTCTGAACTGATCTTGGAGAGAAAGGGAGCTCAAAGGAAGCTCTCTCTACCCCTCCTGCAAACTGCCACCCTTTCCCACCCGCCTATCCTCCATCAAATTCGCCTTCGAACTTTCTCACTCGAACCTCCGTCTCTCAGCTACGACCTTGCTTGTTTAGGCTACCTGATTTTCGTTGTCTTATTCTTTCTCTCCTAAGTTTTCGGTCTTTCTCTCTGGGTATCTCGGACAATGTTTCTCCTCCTTTGTACTTCTCTCTCTGTCTCTGTCTCTGTCTCCGTCTCTCTCTCTCTTATCTCCAAATATCTCGGACTCTAGGCCGGCCCAATCTGTACATACGGATACGCACGACCCACTTTCCCTCTGCATCTCTTTCGTCACGAACGGTCCTTTCTCCTTTCGTTTCCTGCCCAGCTGTACAAGTTATGAGTCTCCCATCGCTCGGATGCAAATGTATATTTCCTCCCTTCAGCCTTGCGAGCCCAAGACCTGCCTGTCAATCTCGTTATCGAGCTTGTCCCCGAGGAGGGAGTTTCACAAAGTTAGGCGACGTCAGTGCCCAAACAAGCAGACCAAGGACAAGTCTCGTACCACCCCTCCGTGCCTTGGACTCCAAAGAGGAAGCACAGAGTTGAAAGGGAATAGTGTGCGACATTCCATTAAGAAGGCCGAAATCACAAGGTGCTCCGTGACCGAAAAGGTATATGCGGCCCCAGCCGGCACCAATGCTGTTCCCTTTGCAGGGCTGAGTGAGATTCCACCGAGCCCCCACGCCCACCCTTCACCAGCGCCGCGGTTGGACCGCATATCATGTGCCACCCAAAATGATTCATGCGGCACGACCCAGAATGGTGAAAGGGTGCAAGGACTGCAAGGGTGCAAAGCCAAGGCAGTCTGGAAAGGGTCGGGACTGACAGGTAAAATTACACGATCCTCGCGAGTCTCACTGTTATGTTATTGCCGCGATCGGCCGCCATTGTTCCCGAAATCCCCTGCAGCTCCCATCCGCACCGCGGATCCCCGGCTCCACCGGCTGGTGAGGAAATCACAAAGGCGAGGCCGCAGTGCTTGGCCTGGGCATAATCAGCCAATTAACTATATTTTGCAGCCCTGCCCAACCGATAGCGGCCTGAGCTGTACTCACGGAAAACGAATGAATTGGTTTGGATCAGAATCTACAGAATTGCATAGAATAGAAAGAAGCAAACGAACCGTGATGACCCCTGGGATTCCAATGGATCCCTTCTCGAATGCCGTGCTTCTCCAAGTACTGCTTGACCCGAGCGGTGTTGATGACCACGTCAAGACCCCCCAGGAGAAACGAGGTATAGTATGACTCTGCAAAAGGCATTCACGTGTTGGCTCTAAACATTAAAGAGTAGATATGAGCGATTATCTGACCTGTGCTGTGAGGGATTTCCTCAATCCAGAGTGCATTGGCCACCCACTATTTGGAGAAAAGCAGTCCCTCGAACGTCAGAATGGTCCCGAGTGACATAAGCTCCATCGGACTTACATCGAAGTGACGTTGAATGGTAAGGGAAATCCCTGGCTCTGTGGCTGCGAAGTACTTGATGATCAACTGCCATGACTGCGTGGGCGGTGCCATTAGAAAACCGAATGACAGACCACCATCCTACAATCACATTACGAGGAGTTCGGTAGACAAAGTTCCAGCACAAGTCTCCTTCCCAAATGCAGAAACACACTTGAACAACGTTCAAGACTGGTGTGAGCAGAGCCTTTTCAACCCCGAAAGGCGTTAGACCCCCCAAAACTCACCTGGATCAGCAAAACAACTCCTATTTACAAGCTGCGGATACTCCTTTAACATCCATGTGTGCACATACGACCCCTTCGAGTGGCTAATCATTGCGACATCCCCGTCCCAGCCGTGCTTTTCGATGAGACCCTTGAGACCCTGGACCCAATTCTCCCGGGACATCGGCTCCAAGTGTGATGGGTGCCATATTGATTGAGATATGCTTGGGTCCAAAGGTACGACGAGCGGCTGGTGAGGGGGGATGCGGTTGAGGATGAATACGATTGTGTAAAAGTATTGCAAGAGCCCAAAGCCGAGTCCGTGCAGTAAGATGATAGGCTCACAGTCTGAAGGCTGCTCTGAATTGGGGGACGGCGAGCCTTCTCGGATAAGGTACCTAGACATCATTCGGTGAGCTTTCTTTCCTCAGAAAGCGCCTTACGAACACCTACTCGATCCCCGCGAGTTCCTGTTTCACCATTCCGTACTTCCACTTCAACCACGATTCGCTCGCGGTGTTCATGACCCCGCCTATCACGTATAACAGCGCTGGTCGACTCCAAGTGACTAACGGGTCCGAGGTCAAACGCACCACGTCGACGCCGTCGTCCCCCTTCTCCGAGAACGAACAACCAGCCCGACGTTCAACCAACGGCACCGCGTCCTCGACCATGCTCTTCTGCGCTTCATCCAGCTCGTGAAAATGCAGGTCAAACAGGCTCCACGCGAACCAATCTCGCATGTTCTGACGCGATATGTCGCGCCAAGGTTTACCACGGAACCATAATCGAAAATGATTGCGAAAGTCTACCGCACGAGGATCGTCGCGCGCGAGCCGTGGTGGTGGCTGAGATGAAGATTCAAACGATGTCGTTTTGGTTCCATCGGTAGTTGGAGGCTTTGGCGGGACAGGAGAGTTTGGACCCTCCGCGGGATGGTAATCGAGGTCGTCCTCTAAAAGCCTTTGGATTGCAAGACGTAGTTCGGCTGGTTCACGCTTCGGAACTTGAGATCTACGCCTTGATACTTTACGACAGAGGAAATAATAGTATATAGAGAAAATGCACTGTAAAACGGGATGGACGTGATTAGCCGTTAGCCGGTGGTAAATGAAATCAAGTCCTCCTACCTCAAAGACGGTATATGAGAGCAACAACCATTCCCAAATCGGTAAAGCACTCAAAAGAGGAGCCTTGCGCTTCCATGCTTCTCCGAGCCGAACAGTGACGTACACCGTATACGCCCAGCTAAGCGGTGGGATGACGTAGAAAGGTCCGACGAAGAACACCAACGTCAACCAGTATCCAAGGGTGTGCCCCGTCATTGGGGGACAATCGTCACATCCGTCTCCGAAATCATGCGCGTCTCCGTGTTCTAGCTCATTGCTGTTTGGTGGTAAAGTGCTTCCGTTGGCCGTCGTGGAGCTTCTATTCGGTCGGTCGACATTGAAATCAGTATGAGGTTGCCCCGACTGCAGAGCCTGCTGCGAGTCGGTCATTCCAGCAGTTGGGGACGTTATAGATGCGGTCGCAGTAGAAAGGCTGTTATGTCTAGAAACCACGCTCGTTGAGGAGGGTGGTTGGTGGTACGACATGAGAGGAGTGAGGCGCGCGCTGCGCCCGGAGTTTAGAATGACGACAAGAAGGGAAAACGATCACGTGCATTCAGGGAGACGGGGTGATTAGTCAGCACGGTGGCGCATCGCCGATCGCCTTGGACCTCCGAGTTGCCTAGAAATAAAGCTAGTAGGGCCGCGCAAGCACGGCAGTGCCCGCTACCTTGACATGACTCAACTTCGGAACATCATAGGACGTCGGTACATACACGCCTGATATATATATGAGGACTTCAGCAACGGCGCCCAGGTAGACTACGGTGATTCTGGAGAGTATACATGTCATTAGATTGCACTTCTATGGCCTACGGCCCGACCGTCTCAATATTTGCGGACCCCATTGCTCGGTCGTGCAATGGAGTGGATAATATTCGACGAGCTGGCATAGACGCGAACGTAACGGACAGGCTCTACGCTTTCTACCCGATTTCCGAAGAGACGCGGAGTGAAGATGGACGCTCAGTGTCGATACAGTCGAAAGAGTGGACTGAATGACCCGACCAGCTGCAGGATCTCTAGCGATGTGTTCCATAGTAGTATTGTGCGTGTCTGGTTTCTTTCTGTTTTCTGTTTTCTGTTTCTCTATCTGTTCTGTCTCTGTAGGAAATTCGCTACGACCCGCCATTCACCTGATGTCCGGTGCTCTAAGTTGGTGTTCTCCGAATACATGTATGCGGACCACCACTGAAAGCTTAGGCTGAGGTTATCTCATGGGGAACATGTTCATCGCATCAAGACTCTCATCTGGGACCGACCTATGGGGCAACGAGAGGGACAGACATCACCGTTAGACTGTGATCAATGCTGGAGGATACATTATCTGCCTCGTCCTTCCATCATAGAGAGTATATTGAGGAGCGTCCAGCGTTGCAAGCAAGTTGTAACGGGCTTTCCCGTGACGGGATGTGGCGTTGGAAGCGGAATCGAAGGGTCACGAGGTGAACGGCTCCAACGGATTTCGAACCCAGCCTAACCCAGCCGCTGAATCAGCTGTCAATTATTTTCGATCCAGTTTAATATGTGCCTGAATACCGCAATCGCCAATGACCCACTATTAAGGTAGCGGGAAAAAAGTTTCAGAGAATTTATCTCGTACATATCTCGGATCGATAGCTAACAAGGTTAAATATAAGCGGTCCTAAGGCGGACTTTACTGGATGATGATCAAGATGAGCACCTATCCGGATTTTTAAATACGTCAAGAGAGAAGCGGAGATGCGTTTACATCGACCGGACCTCAATTGTGTCAGAGGCGATAGAGTTGACAGCGGACTCGTGGTCTAATTATGGACTCCTGGGAGGCTTCGGGCACGAGGGGGTCCCCGAGATGAGCACCTTCTTCGCCCTGAACGAATTCCCCCAGTCCGCACGTTTACAGCGCGACAAATGTTAAGTGAAAGATAGAGTCAATGAGACTGAGAACTGCTAGGGAGTTTCTCCAGCGCAGCGCTCGGTGGTGGTTTCGAAAAGGCGCGCACCAAAGCGACGTAAAACCTTCGCAGAAAAGTACATTGCCAGAAGTACAGACATCACAGAGCACGAGAGAAACAAACCATCCAAAAATATCGAGGACGTATCCAGGTACCAGAATTAACCTTGTTGCGAGATGCCAGTGCGAGACGAACGTGAAGGGCAATCAGGCCGAAGATGGAAAAAGGACAGAAGCTCGCATTAATACATCATCACCGGGTAAAAAGATCTGCCCACCATGAGAACAGACGAAAGGTCAGTACCATCGCCGGGGGTGCAGTGCATATCCGCCGATATATATATATCACATACCCGTTCACGACTCGGGGGGACGTGGCTCGTCGGACAGGCTGCCGATGTTACTGGTCGTTACGGCAGGCACAGTCCGGGAGATCGTTCCTGACAGAGTTCCTGACAGATCGTCGTTCGGAGAATCCGAGACCGAGTCTTGCGCTGTCGTTGCCACGGACGAGGACGACCCAGGCGGGGAGGAACAAGGCAGCTTCTTCTTGGAGATGTACCAGTCCCACCGCGTGTGCGCGTCGACGCTTCGGACGTGCTCCCAGTTCGCTCGTTCCCATTCTCTGAACCTGCACGCGTGCACGCACGAGGGAGGCGCGGGGGGTGAGAGCGGAAAACATCGTTTTCAGCAAAACCAATTAAAACGGGATCAAAAATGTCCTCGGAGCAAAAGAAAAATAGAAAGAAAAGGACTCACTGCTCAAATGCACGGTGTCGACTTGAGAAAACGGGCTGGCCGGGCAAGTGAATTTGCCCAATCAAAGGTCCGCGCTGCGCCGGCATCGGATCCGCCGTGGCCGGTGACGGAGGGACCATGGTGGCTGGGTTCGGAGGTGATGGGAGAGAGTCCAGCTTTGGAAGTTGTTTCCGTTGTTTGGAGTGCGATTTAGACGGAGGTGGTGGAGAAGGACCGGATTCGCCTTCTGAGCCCGAGGAGGCGGTGGATGATGAAGCCTGCTTCACAGTCGAACTACCGGATGATTGAGAATCGCTTCCGGAGTCGCTGACATTATCACGACTCTCACTATGTGCTTGCAATCGCTCCGCCAGTTCCACCATCTTTGTCCAGCGCTGGTGAGCCTATCGAAATCGTGAGCCGAGGGTAAAGGTATCGGGTGTCAGGAAAAATGGTCAGTAGGCTCGAAGTGGTGCAGTATTTGAAGGGCATGACTGACCTGATTTGCGCATTTGGAACGGGGGGAGCGATGGGGTCTTTTAGGATGAGGGGTTTGGATGATGACTGGGCGTTGGAAGGGACAGAGAGAACGAGGTGGGCGTCAGAGTGGAACGGGGGGTGGCCTGAACAGGGGCCTTGGAGAGATTTCCCAGAGTGGACGGGATGACGTAGCTAGCAGATATTAAGAACAAGTCAAAGCGCACCCCCATTCCCGCTAATCCCCCCAATCTTGCTCCATGCTGGTTCCTCGCAACGCGCATCCCATCCTCGGCAATCAGTTGAAAATTTACCGAACCCAGAGACTCGATTCCCGATCCCGAGAGCTCCCCATCGGGAAACCCTCTTTCTTGTCCAAGCTACTGAAACCGGCAGTTGGCCAAGAAGAAACACGGTTGATCAAGACAAACTGCCCATATGTCCCTCGGCTGCGATTTGCAATTTGTTACCGACCCATGTTCCGGCGTTGACAGATATCCGGGAAATGGGTGGGGATGAGATCATGAAACACCGATCGGGTGAGTGGGGTGGGAAGTTTAGGCAATTTCTTCAACGTTGGTCGTAGACATGGCTTACGTGAGCAAGCGGTAATCCGGTTTTCGGCTTTGTAACACCTCACGATGCCCCAAGACAACACATTATTAGAACAATCAGTGCGGACGGTGATAAATGGAACCGTAGCAGTATGTGCGGCAAACCTCTATTTGTCGCACATTTGATAATTTGGCTAACGGGAACCTTCATTTCCATTATCTTGTCAGCACTTGTCGGAGGGCTCTCAGGAGCAGGATATGCCACCCTCAAAGGCAAATCTCCTTTGGCCTACGGCTTCATGACAAGTTTAAACACGGGCCTCGCTTCATTCACATTCTTCGGTGGGTGATAGGGGAGCTTCAAGCCGTTGACCCAATTTGACCTCGACAAATCGTTGGTCCTTCATCTCCACATAGGTTCAAGGGAGTTTCTTTTCTCGCCTTTGATTCGGGAGAACCTCTCCCATGTAGAGGCAATTCAGCCCAAAGGAAGTGTAACGGACAAGGTGGCTGACAGTGCAGCTGCCGGCGCGTTCACGGGAGCAATTCTCAACGGAGTAAGATGTACGTGTCTGCCTCAACATCCAATCCGAAAATGCTTTGTGCCAGGTTCTAAAAATTTCTTCTTTACTCAGATGGCAGAGGTAGAGTTGCTGCTGGCGCTCTAGCATGGGCTTTTACATCATCCCTTCTTCAAATGGGTTACAACAAGGTCATCATCGCGCAACGCGAGTCGGAGCACGTTCGCCAAGTCAATCCAGGTCATGTCGATGCACCTAGCCAGCTTCACTCCCAAGTCCAAGAACTCGCTTATACCCACGCACCTCAACCTCCACTACCACCGGCTGAACCAAAGGGGGCGTCCGATAGGATAATGGACGTGATGACGTGGGTGGCACCTGTCAAGAAAC
This sequence comes from Tulasnella sp. UAMH 9824, assembly GCA_019633595.1. Classification (NCBI taxonomy): domain Eukaryota; kingdom Fungi; phylum Basidiomycota; class Agaricomycetes; order Cantharellales; family Tulasnellaceae; genus Tulasnella; species Tulasnella sp. UAMH 9824. Next base: position 30,209 of record WSUI01000140.1, on the reverse strand, counting down.
TATCGGACGACGAATACGTGGAAGTGATGCGGAAACAGCAAGCCGCGATTGACAAGCGTCTCGCGGAATTGAATGCACGAGGAGCCCCACCACCGCCACCACCAACCGGAGATAGCCCCGGGCAAAAGTCATGATTGGTTCTAACTTCTCATTTACGGGGTTCGCACATAACGACTTAGTCATCTGCAGGTTATTTATTGTACACACTAGACTAGCATACATTTATACACGGGCTGTCGACCACCACCGGGTCGCCTTTACCCAATCTTAGCCAGAATTGACTGCGGTAAAAACATCAACTCTACGACTCCGTTCCCGGTCTTCCCAACGCCACCGACAGTGACCCATCTGCCACCTCCGTTCTCTTTAGTGGCAAAAGAAACCACAGCGTTCGATTTCGATATTTTGGTGGCTTGGCTCTGCCATAATACCTCAACTTTGGCCGCTGCGTTGGCTTGCTTCGGAGCCCGAAGGGAAAGAAGCTGGACGTTCCCCGATAAAGATAGCACCAATAATACGGGCTTGGTTTGATGAAGGAATTCTCTGCGTAGAACGCGATAACCGACCGTCTATTAGTTCCCGCTCTTGGAATAAAAGGAGTCTGTCTGTATAGGCACTCACAACCCGACAACCGGTCCGTCCAATACGCCCGCTTCGAAATTGAGTCCCTCGGAAGCTTCTCCTTCCAAAAGACATCGCCACCTCCCTTTGCTCTTCAATTTTTTGCCATCGGCGCCTACCACACCTTTCCGACCAACATAAATCCGCCCGTCGGCCGTACCCGCAGCGATGCATCCGGATGTGGATAATGCCGTGCAGAGGACAAAAGGAGGAGATAGACTCGTGTTGGTCGACACGGAAGGGGCCGCTAGGGGATTAAGAGACGTGACTCTAAGATAAGGGATAGATAAAGTGGAGTTCAATAGGGTAAGGGACTCACCTCCAAGGGTCTTCGAACTAAGCAACGTTCCCGACTCGACGTCGAAATGTTGCATTTTGCAGTCAAACCCTCCGGAAACAACTACGAAGCTGCGGAGTCAGTCTAATTCTGGGTTCCAGATGTCATTCACCCGCACACCATACCTTCGCTCGGCCAGCCAGGGATGAACTCCACCGTGTTGGATATCTGTTCCCAAGAAACACCCGCGTTAGCTTATAAACACCGTCTTAAGTAAGAGATCCTAGCACGTACGCTCGTATGGCTTGTGTCTAGTAGTCGCTTGTCACGGTTCTCTGACAGGAGATCCACAACCCCCACCACACCAGAATCTGAAGTGAAAGCTAGTGTTGTAGCAGTTGGGTTCAGGGATACCTTGGGAGACGAAGCTTCAGTAGCCAAGTTAGACTCTTTCGGCTCGTCTCCTACCTGATTCAGCAAGTCATCTTCTTTCTCGAGTAAATCAAGCGTTTCGCGGGCGTCCGATGGCGACAGGATCAATTTGCTCGTATCTACTCCCAGATCGCAAAGGAAGACCTAATATACTGGGAACATGTCAACAGAAGAGGCCTTAATCATAGCTCGAGCCTTGAGCCGAGACCATACCTTCCTACCACAGGCTACCCAGAGCTTGAGCGTACTGATATCCCCTCTGTCCCCGGCGTTCTCGTTTGCGGAAGGGGGATTACACACAGCAATGGAAGATATTTCGTCTCCGAACCCATTTATCGCCCGAACGACCTTGGTTGAAGGCAGCTGGTACACTCGAATAACGCCATCCAGCGATCCGGTAACCAAAACCGCTCCGTCGCCTCCGCCAGGCGGCGAGAAGGCCAGTGCCGTGCAGGCAGCTTTTGATTCCAATTTGATATGCTCTGGATCCGAAGATGACATATACCACTCTGAGGGCGGAGCAAGAAGGGTGGAGGTGATCCGGCGGACCCGGATGAGTCCAGTTTGTCACGCTTTGCCCGAAGGTATTTCTCAGCACTCCTCATCTTTCCACCACCCCCCGACAAGTCAGCACACGATCCGCCATCACAATGCCCATTCAGCAACCTTCTAATCAAATCAAGTATGCCTGCAGGAACTCCTTTGTCGATTTACGCAATGCTGAGCCTCGCCCTTCAGATTGACCAACGTCTCAATCGTCCGACTAAAGAAGGGCGGAAAGCGGTTTGAGGCAAGTATGCGATTTCAATTAGAAACTGGATCCATCAAACTGATATTTATACTGCATTGAAAGATAGCATGCTACAAGAATAAAGTGCAGGAGTGGAGGAACGGTGTGTAAGTTCTGTCCATGCTTACCAAGCCATGCGCAAGCATCTAACAGATTTATCCTGTTTAGAGAAACGAACCTTGACGATGTGCTCCAAATAAGCAATGTGTTTGTCAACGTCTCCAAAGGTCAAGTAGCACCTACGGAGGACCTGAAGAAGGCTTTCGGCAAGACTGAAGTAGACGAGATTGTCAAAGAGGCGAGTCCGTCGTCGTTTGGAAGTATGAGCTCATTCCGCTAAGCCTGTCATGTGGACTACAGATTCTCAAGAAAGGAGAACTCCAAGTCGGAGAAAAGGAGAGAGAGCACGCCTTGAACAACCTATGGAAGGAGATCGCAACCCAGGTTTCGGAAAAGGTCGTAGATCCTACTACCCAGAGACCATACCCGGTCGGCATGATCGAAAAGGCAATGCACGAAGCGGGATTCAGCGTGAAGACTGGCAAGTCTAGCAAATCACAGGTAAGGCTTTGCGCTCTCACTACGCCCCTAGACTCTCTCTAAGATGATGGATATCACCAGGTGTTAGAATGCATCAAGCTTTTGCAAGAGAAGTCGACTCTGCCTATTCAGCGAGCTCGCATGAGAGTTCGGATCACGATGCCAATCAAGGATGGCAAACGACTGAAGGAGCAAATCCACGGGAGTGCCGAGAAGGTCGAAGAGGATGACATGGCCGGAGACGAATGGGAAACGGTAGGATAAATTCTGCCTTCGCCTCTCTAGCTACTAACCAAGTCCGTACTTATCTTCTACCCCTTAGATTTTGATCATTGACCCGGGTCAATTCCGCGTTTTGAATGAGCTACTTTCATCGGAGAGTTCTGCACTCAAAGGGAAAGGCAAAATCGAAACTCTGACGATGGCTGGAGCATCCAGCGATTTATAGATGATAGAACACTTATGTTGTGTAGTTTGGATAATCATGCCAGATGGCAATGGTACTTGGGATTATGGTGCGGAGATGGACCCGGTTATATTCGAAGCCAGAGAGATAAATAACGAGCGTGAAAAAGCGGATCCAGTTACTCTGCAGAAATGAGCACGGGTAAACAAAAGGAAGGTTGAAAATCATGAGAATGTAATGGTATCTGGTTGAAAGGGGTGAAGAAAGTCGTCCAGTATAATGGTTTTTGATGTGAGGAGGACAAGCCTCCGACCGAACCAGCCAACTCCTTAGAATTCCATCTGAGAGCCTTGGGCCGCAAGCCTGCTCTCGAGGTTGCGGAGAGACTCTTCCTTGGCCAAGAGTTCTTGCCTCTTCTCGTTGATCTCGCGCTGGACCTTGAGCTCGATTTCGCGGAGCTTCTCTTCCTCCCGACGGAGTTGCTCTTCCTTAAGTCGGACGCTCTGGGTGGCGAGATCCTCGGGCAGAACCGAGTCGCTGCGAGAAACAACATGTCAACACCTGGAAGCGGGCAAAAAGGGGCGAACTTACTTCTGATTAGAGTTGACAGTGCGAGAGAGCTTCTCGGTACGGTAGGTTTCGTACAAGACATCGTGGGTCAAAGCCTTAAGATCACCGAGGTGAGAGCTTGAGAGGACAAGCTGTGAGATGAGCAAGTCAAAGACCAGAAAAAAAAGTTACTTACCTCAGTAGAGCGCTTCGGAGACGACTGAAGTCGGAGTGCTTGGGGTTGTCAACTTCAACAACACCCCATGGGTAGACACGACCACGGACGAGCTGTCCATCAACCTCGACCTCTTCCTCCGATCCCACAATCGCGAAAGGCATGAGGGCCTATGAAGAGGCTCCGGTTAAAAGCGGTTCTGCTATTTTTCTCGGAACGATCAGAACGTACCCTGAGTTCACTGTTGTCAGCGATGGTGTCCTCATCGTCTTCCTCAACGTCGTATGGGAAGTTGTAGACTGGGATGCCGTAGTGCTCAATATCCTCCATGATACGCTTCTTGAAGCCCCGCAACTCGCTGGGAGTGAGGGAGTCGGCCTTGCCGATGACCGGGATGACATTGACGCGGGGAGAGAGCCGGCGCATGAGCTCGATATCCATTTCACGAAGACTAATAAGTAATATGTTAGCCAAAATACGATGGCACAGAGTGAGGGTGCCACTTACGCATGACCAGTTGGAGGAATGAAGTATAAGAGAGCATGAATACGGTTGTCCCGGAAGCGGGGGTTACGCTTGATTCGCGATTCTTCGGCGAGAATATCATCGTACTGACGGTCGAGGTATCCGACAATCTCTTGGAAGCTGACCGGGGAGAATATGAGCAACGGCGCGGGGGGTAAATGGTACTGTCGATCGCGTTACGTACGCATACTCGTTGTCGATGTTATCTCCAAAGCCAGGCGTGTCTACAATGGTAAGAGCGATGCGGATACCATCCTCTTCGAGCTCTGCGATGTAAAAGAAAAATCAGCTGGTCTGGTCAACACGCGGATCCTGCAATGTACGTACCGACGGTGGCAGGCTTGATTTTGATGCCCTGTTCGATGTGAGCGGTCTCGGGATTGTCCGAGTCCTTGTGATTGAGGACTTCAGACTCGCAAAGAGTGTTGACAAAGGTGGTGCGGCCGGTCCCAGAGCCACCTGTGCAGGCGTAAAAGTCGAAAAAAAGGTCAGTCCACTTTACAACCGACGAAAAGATGAAGAACGACTGACCGACGACCATGAGAGTGAACTGAACTCCCTTCTTAGCGTTCTTACGACCACCGCCGCGACGCATAACCATGGAGTAGAGGTGTTGAAAAAAAAAAAGAGGTGGATGTGCAAAAGGTGCAACTGGGGTCGAGAGGAAGAGGAACGGTCGTAGTTTGGACAGCAACGAACCTGAAGTGCAAATAAGACCAACCAAACATCTACTCCGTCTGTATTTCCTCCCTCACCTTTGCGTTTTCAGCCCTTCCCTTCTATTTAGGCCGATGCTATGCCGCCCTCTGTCTCTTGTAAATACCCGTAGAAACTTTCAGCAACTTTCCTCCAATGCATTACACTCGGCCCACTCCAGAGTCTCAACTTCAGAGGATGCCAGTACCCCAAAACGTCGCGGAAGACCCCCCAAAAGATTCGAAGACGCGTCCTCTCAAGACCTAGAGCCCTCAAGAGCCTCAGAAATTTCTAGTGTTAGCGATGGATCGCTGCTAGAAGAAAGCCGCTTGGAAGTTGTGGCTCGAAACCGGGCGCCCTCGAAGCCTGTCGTGGAGGACGTGAATACTTCCTCTTCTAACCATCGCTTGCGCAAAACTCGGGTGAGAAAACGCTTCTCGGACCTCCCGACTGCGCTTCATCGGCAAGGAGGGGGAGCGGCACCTCTTGATCCTGATTGGCGCCAGACCACAAAAAAGGAGAAAACCTTAGGTATGGAGCATATACCTCGATCATATTCCTCTCCATTGCTGACGGCAAATCCAGTTCCAATCCTCATACCCAGCATCGTCAATAACAGTCCGACAGTACTCACTGGTTCTAGCTTGCCAACGACTCAGCTGGCTGTCGATATTATTGAGAACCTTGCAAAATTCCCCCATTGTATCCTCTTGACACGCGTCGGTAACTTTTATGAGGTCAGTACTCGGCTCTCACAGCGCCTTTATGGGCCTAGGCTAATCCTTACGTCATCGATAGTCATACTTCGACCAAGCTATTGAAGTCGCTCAGCTTCTCACAATAAAACTTACAACGCGTTTGTGGGGTGGTGGCCGCGTTCCGATGGCAGGCTTTCCGCTTGTACATCTCGACCGCCATTTGAAGCGTTTAGTGCAGGGTCACAAACGATTTGCAGCAATCTGCGAAGAATTCAAAAGACCGGATGGCTCGTTTGAGCGACGCGTCGTTAGGGTGGTCACCCCCGGAACGCTCATTGACGAGAGCTTTGTCAATCCATTCGAAAACAACTACCTCATGGCTATCTCCTCGGAGTCGGACGGCGAGGACCAGATAGGGATGGCGTGGACAGACGTTGCCACCGGAGAATTCTTCACCCAGACAATCCCACAGGCGTCACTTCGTGATGAAGTCGCCCGCATTCGGCCAAAGGAAGTTGTTCTCCAAGAGACTCTTCGGAAAGCGACATCTCATCCGATCAAAGACGCCCTAGTCGAGGAGTCGGCCGTAGTTTCATATATTGGATCTGATGTACAGACTCTGCCTCCTCCTAAGGAGGAAAATGACCTGTCAGTATATGAAACTGAAGCGGTTGGTTTGCTTACTAGCTTCATGAAGGGGAGCCTGCTGGAACACATGCCAGGAGAGCGGGAGCTCAGCCATCTTTTGCGGCCGACGCACGAAACAACCACCGGGCGCCTTCAAATGGACTCCCATACCATTAAGGCTTTGGAGATCAGAGAGGAACTTCGCGAAGGTGGCATTTCAGGGAGCTTGATGAGCGTTGCGAAGCGAACCGTGACCTCCAGTGGGACGAGACTGCTGGAGAGATGGCTCTGTAAGCGGACATTTGGAATGAAGTTACCACGAATGCTGAGATGCTTTCCTTCCCCTCTTCAGGCTCACCAAGTGCCTCGACCTCGGTTATCAATGCTCGACAGTCCCTCGTGGCCGTCTTCCATCATTCTCCCCACTTTCGAAGTGACGTTGTCACACTCTTAAAAGAAACGGAGGACGCTACCCGAATTGTTCAGAAATTTACCTTGGGAAAAGGCGACGCCGACGATTTGAAGGCGATTCGAGACACTATTCGAGTTTGGGACGCAATACGCAATCGCATTCGAGCAGAGATGCCAGATACTACCAAAGTTGCGCTGTCTGCACAAGCTGCTACCGACTGGGCAGCTCTGGAGACGATTGCCTCTCAGCTAGCTAGCCTGTTACCGCTGGCTGAACGAATCGATTCGGCCCTAGAAGATAATGAACTCGCTCCGGCCAAGGACTCCGCTGGCGAGGAAGGGGACCCCACGATGCCAGGGCTTTCACTAGGCGAGGCTCTAGAAACGGAAGATTCTCAGACCCTTCCAGAAACGGAAGACGGCGTGTCCACAAAAACTTGGACCATCAAACCAAAGTGAGCGTTCATCCAAAATGAAGGTATTCCGTCAAAATAACAGAAACCGTCTCATCCTTTTCTTCAGATTCTCTGCCAAGCTTACTAGTCTTCACCGTAAGCTGAACAAGTTGCACCGGCAAAAGACCGAGCTTGAAGAGGACCTTCGTGAGAGGACTGGTAGGCGATAATCTTTTGTTTCAAGTCGGTGCAGATGTTGACGCACTCCAAGGCGCGCAATCTCTGATCCTTAACAATAGTACCATTCACGGGTGGCACGTTCGAGTGCCAAAGGCTCGAGACGCACGTAACATGCGTAATGTCGAAGATTTGGGCCTCATCGACGTGTCCAAAAGTGCTAGTTCTCGAACATATTTTCTCAGCGTAAGTTCGGGCTCTCGCCAGGGTGTACATTGTTTATCTTACGTTCATTCGACAGTCCTGGACCACCCTTGGAACGTCCATCGCTGAGACCGAAATGGAAATCCTGCATACCGAGCGAGCCGCCTTCAACACTCTCCGAGACGAAGTATGTTCGCTCTCCTTTCTATGCGAATGTAGGCTGCTGACGAGTAGTGCATCGTAGGTCAAGCTGGTTGGTTCTTTCCTCCGGAAGAATGCTCGGATTGGGGATGAACTCGACGTTGCCTCCGCCTTTGCCAACCTCGCTGTAGAAATGAACTTTGTTCGGCCAACAATCAATGAGAGGTTGGATTAGCTTCCTGCCTCTCAGATATTTAACCAGCTCACAATATTGGGTATTTTTCAGTTCCGCCTTGGATATAGTGCACGGGCGACACCCGACCGTCGAACTGGGGCTTATCAAATCTGGGAGAAATTTCGTACCCAACTCCGTGCATTTGCATCCTGAAGGTCGCTTACACTTTATTACCGGCCCGAACATGGCTGGTGGGTACATTTGGTCATCTCTATCGGTTGGACGAAGCGACCGATGGCGTATCCATTTTAGGGAAGTCCACTTTGCTTCGACAAACTGCAGTGATCGTCATCCTGGCACAGACAGGCTCATATGTCCCTGCTGAATCCGCGACCATTGGAATTGTCGACAAGGTTTTCGCTCGGATTGGGGCCAAAGATGACCTATTCCGGGACCGCAGTACCTTCATGGTCGAGATGTTAGAAACAGCTGATATATTGAAGAAGGCCACGCCTCGGAGTTTGGCAAGTGGCTGATTAGCATATCTTACTCCGCTAGTGCTGATACATCATCTTTTAGGTAATCATGGACGAAGTAGGTCGAGGAACTACTGTAAAGGATGGCGTCGCCATTGCCTTTGGCACTGCTCATTATCTGTACGATGTTCATCGGTGCCGAACGTTATTCGCCACACATTTTCACGATGTTGCGGACTTATTCGGCTACGATGATGCACTCGGCCGTTCGGTGGAGCCTATGTATCAAGCTGTTCATTTCTTTTGTACAGATGTGGACGAGACAGAGGTAAGAGACACCATCGGCGGCCGAAGGAGGATCTCGTCTTGACATCTTTCATCAATATAGGACGGCTACTTCACCTACTCCCATAGGCTTGAAAGAGGTCTGAATCGAGATAGCCATGGGATTATGGTACGGAGTACAACCATCATCAAAGCCCGATTCGCTAATGCTCTTTCAGGTGGCTAAAATGGCCGGAATACCGCAGTGCGCTCTAAATGTGGCAATGGACGTTGCAAGATCCTACGAAGCACGGGAATCAAATCAGCAAGTCAATGGGATTCAGTTGAGAGACATTGGCCGACTCGTAGCCCAGAATCACTCCAAGTTCCCGACAGCGTGAACTCCGAGTCGCATGCTCATCTGTGTGACGCTCGTCAGCCCTGGATGTTAGGTAGTTGATTGGAAGGGGCTTACGGGGAGGTATCGCGCCGCCGATAAGGTGGCATGCCATATTTGGATTTTCCCCTTTCCGAGAGAGCTCGTTCCGATAGCAGTAGAAATGTATTCGAGACACGCCTTACGGTAGAGCGTTTGGACGTGGCCGAGACACGCGTTACGGTAGAGTGTTCGGACGTGGCAGAGCTCCCCTTCCGCGATCGACCGGCAGGATATTCCTGCAGCTTGTCGTGGGGTGGATGACAAATCCAACTGGCATTTTCTTCGTCATACGTTCGGACCTGCGAGTACCGGCCGACCCCAGGGAAAGAAGTGAATACTGCTGAGGTTGTTTTGGGGGTCGGTGGCGAAGGTGAGGAAGGAAGACCGCAATGCTCGGACGAGGTTTGGTGGGACCTTGGCATTGAGCTAGAACGCCAGAGGGCTGGTTTCGAGATTTTTGGAGGAGCATTGGCGTGAGCGAAGAGGGCTTGAACTGGTACAATCGGTTTATGGGTTATGCCCCACCGTTGCTCAAATCCCTGCAATGGCAAATTGTTCAATAATACACTCTGCAGGCTCAGATCACTCATAGTCCTACCTCACCGACAGGATTTGCCTTAGCATGACGGAGTTGGGCATCCGGGCAAGGTAAAGGAACGACGGGGCTATGGCGGTCAAGTGATACGGGATTCTTGTGACGGGGGATCAAGGCAACGACGGTGGATGTTGAAGGAGGTTCGCTAAAGGCAGGCATCGATGGGGAAAGAATATGAGTTTCGTCGTTTAGCAGTGAATAGCTAGACGGGACCTCTTTAAAAGGAGTCGGACACTGGAAGGTTAAACACCGCGGAGGCAAAAGCGACCTTCAAACGTACAGCTTTGAACATGGTCAATTCAATCCCACACGTGCGCTGAGGATGGTCATATAGATGTAATCAAATACCGATCACTGAAAAGTACCCGCTTGTCGCGAACGTAGCGGGGTCCCTGCCAAATCCGTAGTAAAAGCAAAAAGCGTGCAACGAGGACGTTAGCAACCAATGGGAAGTGCACACGCAACAGTAGGGCGACACGATAAGGCCTTATATAAATAAATTGCCAGGCACCCCCTGAGATGTTCCGCGGTGTGGGTTGTTGATGTAGTCGATTGCATATGCATTCGATCAGTGTCTCCGTTTATTGCTCGGCCTTTGACCAACGCATGGGTCATCGTATTTTAATGCGTTACAGTAATCCATTCCAAAGCACGCTTTGAATGTAAAAGTCTCTTTATCCCGGCAACGGTATCCTCTCTCTCCGAATACTGGCATTCGTCGCACATCCCGAGGCGTAACCATCTTAGCGGAGGGGAACCAGCCCTCCGCCGAGCATCCAGAAAGCGGAAAGTCTCGCGCAGTACCTCTTGTGCGTATCCCATACACCGTCCCCCCTGATACGTCAGATCGAGGCTATACAAGTCCGTCCAGGAATTAAAAGCGATGTTGACTTGTTCGGCCCAGGTAACGAAAAGTGATCGGCACCTGATTGCAGGAATCTCCATCACCTGTATTCCTTGGAAGTGCATGGAGAGGAAAACAGCGAAGTGGTCTTGATGATGTACGCCCAGTGTTGGCCCATCGGTAAGTAGGAGTGTCCGTACTGAATCGAATGGCTGCACTGTTGGAGGGTTAGCCCACGTAAAAGGGATATCGTTGCTGAGTAGTTTGGGAGTCTCCAGAGAGACGACCTCCAAGGATGGTGCGGTGAGGTTAGTGATGATTAGCGGGGGTATGTTGTTCTCCACGGCGAAGAAGGTTAGTCGACGGAGGTTGGGGCATTGAATCCGAGGGACCGAGGGAAGGCGGTCGGCTGGGTGCAGCCCATGAGACGTGTTCAATCCTACTCCCTGGAGATCAAGCTCCTCTAGAGCTGGGCAGCACTGAAGCACTTCGAACATCTGGTGATACGGCCAAGCCCAAAATGAGGAGGAGGAAAGCGCCAGGCGAGTCAGGTTTGAGAGGACCAGAGGATTCGGGGGTACGGAGGTCTGTCCCAAGCTAAGACTCCGAAGACATGAGATAGTGTCGGAAAGTGGGATGACGTTTGGTGGAGGTGGCATCACGTCCGTCGTAATCTCCCGGCGCCAGGCTTCGAATATCAAACTCTCCAACGCTCCCAAGTCAAGCACCCTAAAGCTGTCGCACCAAAGGTCCCACTGCTCAGGGTTCGCGAAGCTCAGCCTCAGTGAGAGACTTCGGGTTCTCGGCGACGCGTACCGCAGCAGCGCCAGCAGCCCATCAATTTTACTCCCCATCTTCTTCAACACCCTAATCGAGATATCGAGTTTATGCTTCCCCGCTCGGCTGAGGCAAACCTTTGCAAAGTTGAACGACGCGGGTTTGTCGTTTATCTCGATCATCGACCACAACGACGGTGCGGACAAGGCGGTCTGCCGCAAGTGGGTTGAAGTTTGCGTTGCCGGAAGAAGAAAATGATAGGGAGATTTGTTGGTACCGTGGTACCCGAGGAGACATTCAAATATGCCAACGATGATTTCGGGAGGCAGCGCCTGAAAGCTGGCAGGTGCGTGGTTGTTGTCCGTGATTTGAAGCTGGGAGACGGAGACGGTAGTCAGGTCCACTTTGGGGACACGGATGAGTTAAAGAGACCATAGACACTTTGATTAACCAAGTACATACTATGTAGTGATCTATATCAAAATTGATAATGGTCGATTAGGATGCGGGTTTTTTCGTTTTCAAAAGAAAGACGTCGAAATGAGCTTATGACCGCGTTTCGGACAAACATTAGTCATCTGTTACAAATATCGCGCGATGGCGGTGCTGGTAAATGCCTTGACATTAAGAAAATGGTGAAGAAGTTGCTTGAACCACTCTTACCGTCGCCGAAGCACTCCCGCGGAGGGGCGATCACCCCGGACGCGTTTCAGCCCGCCATCGCTAAGGAATCAAGTCATGGCGGAGCAGGATTCTCGGAACGCTTCTATGTACAGCATGGAACACTTACGATATTGTGCGAGACGTGTTAGATAGAGTACAGTAATTAATGAACGGGTGGCTCAACCCCCGAAAATGCTCTTTCTCTGCCAACAAACCCGACGAACCCCAGAGTTCGCGTTTGCAACCTTTCAATGCGCCAGTTCAATAGCTTCAAAATCGTCCTTTGACCGCACCAGTTTCTTGATCCCACTCAACAGAGTCGCTTTGATCGACCACGTCCACTGGCAATCAGCGCACACGCCAAGATGCAGCCACTCCAGCGCGGGAGACCCGGATCTTCGCCGGGCCTCCAAGAAGCGGAGCGTCTCGCGCAAGATATCCTGAGCGGACCCCACGCACCTATTCTCAGGATACGTGAGGACGAGACTGCGCAACTCCTTCCATGGGTTCAGCGCGATGTTGACGTGCTCCGCCCAGGTCATGAGGAGGGGCCGACACCCCGACGGTGGCAATTCCATTTCTTCAACGTTCGGGAAAAGCTTTGCGAGGAACAGAGCGAATTGGTCTTGGTGCGGTGAGACCGGTGTGGGGCGGTCGGTAACGAACAGGTAGCGAACGGCATCGAAGGGCGCGACGTTCTGAAGGTCGTTCCATATGAACTGGACGTCGCTCTTGAGCTGTTTGGGAGTCTCGAGAGACACGGTTTCAAGGTTTGGGGCGGTGAGGTTGGTGAGAACTTGCGCGAGCATGTTGTTCTCGACGCCGACGAACGTCAGCCGCCGAAGTTTGGGGTGTTCCACCCGAGGGATTGGGGGGAGGTTGTGGGCTGAATAAGATCCTTGACATGTATCCAACCCTACTCCTCGAAGCTCGAGTTCCTCCAGGTTATTGGAACTCCGGAGGGTGTCGAATAGGTGCCGATACGGCCAACTCCAAAACGAGGCCGAGGCGAGCTTTAAGACTGCCAAATTTGACAGGACTGGGGAGCTGGGAAGGGGAGAGGCGTGAACGAGGGTCAGACTCCGAAGAGGCGACGTGGCGTCCGGGAGCGGAATGGCGTTGTTCAACGCCTGATTCGCAGCGGTCATGACCTCTCTGCGCCACACCTCGAGATTGAACTCCTCCAGAGCTCCGTAGTTGAATAGCTTCCACGAGTCCCACCACTGATCCCACTGTTCGGCACCCGTGAAGCTCAACTTCATTGACAAGCTCCGGATCCTCGACGAGGTGTATCCAAGCAACGCCAAAACTCCCTTGATCTTGATCTCGAGCTTCTTCAACACCCTAATTGAGATATCGAGTTTGTGGTTCCCCGATCGCGCTAGGCATAGTTTCGCAAATTCGAATGATGACGGCTTGTCGTTTATCTCGATTGTTGACCATAGCGACGGTGCGGACAGAGCCGTCTGTCGTAGACGTGACGATGCTTGCGTCACCGGAAGCAGACCGGCATAAGGTGACCCCGATGGAGTGTTTTCAGCTAGGAGGTATTCAAATATGTTGATGATGACCTCCGGAGGAACCGTTACAATACTAGGAAGCTGGTTGTCTTCCATCGTCGTCAGTGTGGCTGTGTGAACGTGGGATAACGATAAGGCTCAACCGCCACAAAAGTGCGAGAATACGCGTACCTTGGGCCCTTATATTTCAGCCTTAGCCTTGCGACAAGCGGACGGAAGGTAGGTCGGTTGGCGAGCGGTGGGATCGGGCAATGCAGCAGTATAAGCATCCGCCGGCATCGAGACAAACAACCCACACCACAAACATCGGTACCGAACGGAAAAAAAGACCAACAGAGAATAATAATGCTACTTACAATATCTTGCAAGAGCTGTTAAATAGTGCACAACAATTCATGAACAAGCGGCTCAACAATCCCAAATTTTTGCCAACCAACAAGTCCTGGATAACCGCGCCCACCAACCCCTTCAATGCGTCAGTTCAATCACGTCAATGTCCTCTTTTGACCGCATGATCTTTTTGATCGGGCTCAAAAACTCCCCCTTTATCGGCCACTTGCAGTCAACGCATGCGCCAAGTTGCAGCCATTCCAGTGCGGGATACCCGCATCCGCGTCGGGCCTCCAAGAAGCGGAGTACGTCGCGCAGAACCTGGTGAGAAGACCCCCCGCACTTATGGTCATGATAGGTGAGGACGAGACTGTGCAACTCCTTCCATGGGTTCAGCGCAATGTTGATGTCCTCCGCCCACGTCTGGAGGATCGGCCGACATCCCGACACTGGCAGTTCTATCTCCTCGAGCCCTGGACACAGCTTTGCGATGAACAGAGCGAATTGATCTTGGTGTGGTGGGACCGAACTATCGCCGAAGAATAGGAAGCGAACAGCGTTGAAGGGAGTGACTTTTTCGAGGTCGTTCCAGATGAATTGAACGTCATTCTTGAGTCGCTTAGGAGTCGTGAGAGACACGGTTTCGAGGTTCGGCGCGGTGAGGTTGGTGAGAACTTGAGCGAGCATGTTGTTTTCCACACCTATGAGCGTCAACTGTCGGAGTTTTTGGTGTTCCAGTCGAGGAATCGGAGGGAGGTTGCGGGGCGAATAAGATCCTCGACATGTATCTAGCCCTTCCCCTCGAAGCTCGAGTTCCTCCAGGTTATTGGAACTCCGGAGCACGTGCCGATATGGCCAACTCCAAAATGAGGCCGAGGCGAGCTTTAAACCTGCCAGATTCGATAGCACGGGGGAGCTTGGAAGAGGGGAGGCGTGAGCGAGGGTCAAACCCCGAAGAGGTGACGTGTCGTCCGGGAGCGGAATGGCGTTGTTCAACGCTTGGCTCGCTGCCGTCATGACCTCTTTGCGCCACACTTCCAGATTGAACTCCTCCAGAGCTCCGTAGTGAAACGCCTTCCACGAGTCCCACCACTGATCCCACTGTTCGGCACCCGTGAAGCTCAACTTCATTGACAAGCTCCGGATCCTCGGCGAGGTGTATTCAAGCAACGCCAAAAGTCCCTTGATCTTGACCTCTATCCTCTTCAGAACTCTAATTGAGATATCAAGTTTGTGGTTTCACGATCGCGCTAGGCATAGTTTCGCAAATTCGAATGACGTGGGTTTGTCGTTTACCTCGATTGTTGACCATAATGAGGGTGCGGACAGAGCCGTTTGTCGTAGATGTGACGATGCTTGCGTTACCGGAAGTAAATCGGCATAGGGTGATTTTAGTGGGGCGCTGTCGGCCAGGAGATATTCAAACATGTTGATGATCACCTCCGGAGGAATCGTTAAAATACTGGGAAACTGCAGCTGGTTGTCCGTCATCTTGGTTGTGGCTGTGTCAACGCGAGGATAACGGTAAGGTTCAATCGCCATCGAGGTGCGAAAATGTGCTTACTGCGCGGCCTCTGATGCCGCTCTTAGCCTTGCGAACAGTGGCTCGAGGGTAAGTGGGTTGGTGAGTGGTAGAATCGGGGAAATGCATAATCTTCCACAGATATCGAGACAAACAATCCACACCATAAACATCTGTACCGAAGCGAAAAGAAGATCAACTCAAAAGAATATTGCTACTTACAATATCGTGCAAGATGTGTCAAATAGTGTACAACAATTGATGAACGAGTGGCCCAAATACCCAAATGGTTCTAATAGCTACCTCTGTCCATGAACCTGGATAACTGCATTTACCAACCCCTTCAATGAACTAGTTCAATGATTTCTAAGTTTTCTTTTGACCGTACTAGCTTGCTGATCTCAATCTACAGACCCGCTTGAATTGGCCACTTGGATTCACCGCATACGCCAGGGTGCAGCCATTCCAGTGCGGGAGACGCGCATCTTCGTCGAGCCCCAAAAAAGCGGAGCGTCTCGCGCAAGATATACAGAGCAAACCTCACGCAATTACGTTCATGATACGTGAGGACGAGATTGCAAAATTTCTTCAAGGGCTTCAGGGTAAAGTTGAGGTGCCCTGCCCACGTTAGGAGGAGCGTTCGACAACCCGACGCTGGCAGTTCCACTTCCCGACCCTTGGAAACAGCTTTGCATGGAACAGGTCTTGGTGAGATCGGTGTGGGACGGTCATTGACGAAGAGGTAGGGAACGGCATTGAAGGGCATGGCTTCGTGCAGGTCGTTCCATCTGGGCGCACGGCGTCCCTAGGGGTTTCGGGGTCCGGAGAGACACGATTTCGAGGTTCGGGGTGGTGAGATTCGTGAGGACTTGCGTGAGGATGTTGCTCTTCACACCGACGAACGTTGACTGCCAGAGTTTCGGGTGTTCCAGCCGAGGGACCTGAGAGAGGTCATGGGCCGAATAGGATCCCTCAAATATATCCAACCCGGCCCATCGAAGCTCAAGTACTTCTAAATAATTGAAATTCCATAGCACGTCAAATAGATGCCAGTACGGCCAACTCCAGAACGTCGCAGAGGCGAGCTTCAAGTCTGCCGCATTCGGCAGCACGGGGGGACTGAGAAAGTGAGAAGCGTAAACGACGGCCCGAAGAGGCGACGTGCCGCCCGGTAGAGGGGTGGTGTTGATCCGTATAACGTAATCAAAATTACATTAGTTTGCTAGTAACTGCGGCGGTAGATCCTTTTTGGGCATTACAGTCGTTCCACCCCTTTGTAACATACCTCGAGCTTAATCCGTATCAATAATTTGCATTTAGAGCTATTCTGGTGACAAATTTTACATGACACGACACGGTACACCATCTACAAGGGAGGCGAAAACACGTATCTATCCCTGCATGAAAGTGCTTGCAGTGATACAACGCTCCTATTGGCTTCAAACTCCCCAATCATTCAGCTTCCTAAATACCACCCCATGCGCGCCGGAATAAGCTACCGTGAATGTTGTCTTACATTCCACGTGAACAACGCAGTCGGTCCATTGAGGAACGGAGAACTCAGAACCGGCCATGCGCATTACACCCGGGACATCAATACCTCGCTCGGGAAAAAAGAAGGCTTGCTTGTATGCTGAGTTTTGGATTATTCCAGTCGTAATCGGTGCTTGGGAGACAAACCGCCAGGGTAGCTCGTCCCCTCTGTCATGGAACACTTCAGGGAAAGGCTCCTCCGCGACTTGCAATGTGTCATGTCGGACAAGTGGATCGTTCAAAAAGGCAATAAACGACCTCTGACCACCTGGAACATATTGGTCTCCCTTGATTTTGATACCTTCCAATACTTTGTATCCTCGGCGTACATGGTCCTTCGATACTCTGAAAGGGTCTGATGAAACTGAATTCAGGATTGTTCCGGCAAACGGTCCCAAATGAGTGTGGAGATTGTCCCACTGGGGTTCACGTGCAATATGCATGGCATCCGAAGGTGCCACAGCCATACTTCCTTCCCATGGCCAGGTAACTTTGAAGTCGTCCTCTGTGAGCTCTCTGACCCGGACAAAAAGGTACTCCCAACCTTGCGACCCGTATGGCGCGACGTATATCCCAGTTTGAATCAGCTCATTGGAGGCTATAGAGAGCCCGGATGGTCGACGAATGGATAGGAGGGTTTGTATGGGAGTCCCAGCTCCAGCCATCGGCAAAAGTGTAATGGATGGGACCACAGGCACATCGCGGGTATGCTGACCCTCCTGCTGATCCAGCAGCTGAGACAAGAGGGGCGGAGGATACGGTGCGTCAGCGAATGAGGCACGCCACTGCCTGTCGGCGATTCGTCCCCAGCTGTCTGTTCCCAGGTTGGGGTGCGGAAGGTGGTCCTGTAACTTCCGAGCGCAATACCAGGATGAATTGTTATCAATCGGACCTGAACCGTTCAGCCCAACGTTCAGCCCAATGTATCCAAATAGGGATGCTCGACCCACTAGCCTCGGACGTAGCGGGACGAAGCCTTCTACGACCACTGATGACCGTCTATCTTCTCCAGATAGTTCGAGTGAGGAAATGCCGGTCGCCATTTGCCTGATCCTCAGTGGTACACGGAATTGGTCCCCCAAGGCGTAGTCGTCATTTTCGGCGACTTCAACCTGTGTCGCTATCACACGGAAGAATCGGCCATCGTGGTCGCCTTTCACATGGTCGGCCTCGTTGATTTCGATGAAGATCCTCCAGAGGCAGCCCTTCGAAAAACCCCCTACTTTCTCAAGCCACCACCCCAATAACCACTCCACTCGCTCCAGCAGTCTCGTTGCAATTCGATACCAGGTTTGGGTTGCATCTGTTGCGCCCAGGCCCAGAGCAGCGAGGAATCGATTGCAGTTGCGTCTCATGAATTCTTCATC
Source organism: Tulasnella sp. UAMH 9824 (assembly GCA_019633595.1). Taxonomy (NCBI): domain Eukaryota; kingdom Fungi; phylum Basidiomycota; class Agaricomycetes; order Cantharellales; family Tulasnellaceae; genus Tulasnella; species Tulasnella sp. UAMH 9824. The sequence goes on along the minus strand of WSUI01000140.1, from coordinate 12,040 downwards.
AACCAGAGTCTCGTTCGGGTCGACATTTCCTCTAACGATGCCGAACGCGATGGGAAACCATATCTGCTCTGTCGAAGCGATAAATCTGTGCCGATGCGAAGTGGAAGCGAATCGAACGACGTCTTGGAGGGGAAGGAAGGAGAGTGTGTAGATGATTAATTCGTCAGGGAAAGAGTCAAAGTAGTTCCGTCCGGGTATGGGTCTAGACCCATGTTTAGTGTCGGACGAATGGCTCATTAGTGGTGGATTGGTACTTTGCAATGGCTGAATATCCTGCTTAGCCGTCGTACTCCAAAATTCAGGGACTGAGGGTGCTGGAGCCGTGTCGTCGATGACGAGTGTTAAAGCTATTTGAATTTGGTATCGTAGCTTGTTGAAGGTATTATGCTTGCAGCGAAGATCTGAGAGTCTTGGGTTGGAAGAAATGACTGGTCCAAATTCCTAAGCCCTTGGTATTTATTTGGTGATCGACCGAACAGTCGAACAATAATCGTCACGGCGCAAGCGCCAGTTCCCGACTCTACACGAGCAACTGCTCTCCAAAATGAACTGAAGACGGATTGCTGACCCTACCCATGGGAAGTGGCTAGGAGCTACTGCATCCGATTATGCGCAGGCCCGAGGGGTGTAACAGAGATGAAACGCTAGCGGGTGCATGTCAGGATACTCCGTCGGAGCCTTTTCCGTGCACGCGGTATCATTAGGGACGACATTCGATATACGCGCAAACTGCGTTCACTCTGCCCAATCCGACTGTATATGTGATCTCATTCGCACACAGTGGTCTAAGGTACGTCCTCGAACACTCAATGCTATAGAAAAAAAATCCCAGGCAGCCCACTTTCTGCACGAGTAATTTTGGAACGGAAGGTCCCTCATTAGACTGGTGCTTCGAGGTCTATGGTTTTCGGGGGCAAAATAAAAACAAGTGTACATCGTCCGGGAATCGAACCCGGCCCGCATGCTTGGAAGGCATGCATGCTAACCACTGCACCAACGATGTTGCTTGATTTCTCTTGTCAAATAAACAATATGCTAAGTTACCAGTTGTGCTGTATCTACACTTTGCAGGAATTCCTCAGTATTGAAGGATGCTTTTAAAAGGAAAAGGCATCAGGAATCGTCACCCGAAGCCGCGAGATATCTCACAGGTCGCGGGTTCGCCCCAACTCGGTCCCTTTGACAACCGAGGCGGGGGACCGGTATCGAGGAAAGCTGCATTCACCCCTCACAATACCCTCAAACTGCAAGGCAAAAACTAGCTCAACGGTGTGTTTAGTGGTCGAGGTTGAGTTCAATACGGGCGAGTTGTCGTGACAAGCCTGCTTCGATCAAAAACTCAAGCCACAAACGCGCCCCGGCATCACAATTGCTGGCATTCAAGCCTTCAACGTCGTTTAACCTGCGCCCCGAGTGCAGGATATTTCGAACGCTATGGCCGACATTACACGCGGTTTCCGGTATGCTGAGACTCCGAAGCGAGGTTCCGCCAAAATCTTCGCTCGGGAGAAAGGTCCCCTCTCGGACCCAATATTGACCAGCTGATGCTCTTGCACAAAAGCGATCGAGGTTATGTGCCGAGTTTGCTTGCAGAACGATAAACCGATTTCGCGTCCGATCCTGTTTTCTCGTCACACAATCGAAGAAGACTGACGTGGCATCACTGGCAGCGCGCAGCACTATTTTTGAATTTCGCGTACGCAAGGCCGCAGCCGCAACGGTTACACGTAGACACCTGCTGTGCAGAAAAGAGCGACGATACCAAAGCCGGCAAGGACGCTAGCTAAGGAAGCCACGCCGAGTTCCTTTCCGGGTACTGCTGGCGTTGGCAGGCTGTTTAACACGTGAAATAAGCGTTGTGTGAGTCCGAGAGGGGAACAATCCAGTGCCAGCGAATGGGGGAAACACGTACGTTGTGAAGAAGAAGGCAAGAGCGAAGGTGGCCCCTAAGAGGACCAAGGAGAGATATGGCAGTAAGGAGGTCGGCACGAGAGGTGCGAAGGGGGGCAGAGTAGCGTGGAGCGTCTATTTCGGGGAAAAGCGATCGCCCAATCCATCAGCATCATCGAGTGGATCTTGGGTGGTGCGAACACTGCTCACCTTGACGTCTGCGTAGGAGGGCATGACGGTGGATGGCGGAGCGGGGTGGAAGAAAGAGAGGCACGCGGAGCTGGGGCTGGGAGATATGACGTGTGGGAAGCGGCCAATGGGTGGGTCCGGGCTACCCTTCAAATATAAACCGCTCGTCTGACCTCCTCTTCTCATCAGAACACACACGACCTCCTCCCTCTCAACTACACCTACCTTCGCGTCTTCAACCGACCGCTTCAACTAATCAAAGTAAAAGGTGAGCAGCTCACCGTTGACCGGGCTTTCGTCAGATCGCCGCTGTTGCGTCTTTTCGTTGATTCTGACCGCGTTACCCCCTCCTCTTGATGCGCTGGCTATCAGATGTCCACCCAGCAAGACACCAACCCTACCGTCGCCAACGCAAAGGCTCAAGCCGCTCAGGCCGCCGACAAGACCAAGGCCGCCGTCAACCAGACTGCTGAGCAGATCAAGGCTCACCCAGTCTACCAGCAGGGCCAGCAGCGCTTCACCGAGTACATGGGCCAGCTCGATAAGGAGGTGCGTACCCGCTTCCTAAAGACGTAAAACCCCCCTCGCCTCGTCATTTCAAATGCTAATTTATTCCTATTCTAGCTTGGTCGCTACCCTGCCCTCGTCACTTTGGAGGAGAGGACTGGCGTGCCCAAGAACTACGGTGCCGTCGCCGCCTCGTTGGCGTTCCTCTCGATGATCTTCGTCAACGCGCTGGCTCTCCCCGTTTCCAACCTCGTTGGATGGGCATTCCCCGCCTTCCTCTCCATGCGCGCCCTCGAGACTCCCGGTCACGAAGACGACATCCAGTGGTTGACTTACTGGTCCGTCTTCGGCTTCTTCACCTTCATCGAGAGCTTCGCGATCCGCGTCGTCCTCTACTACGTTCCATGGTACTTCCCCATCAAGACCTTCTTCCTCATCTGGCTCCAGCTTCCTACCACTCGGGTAAGCACTTTTTCTCTCGGTTTCGACTGCGAGGCGTGCTTTGTCGTCATGCTACCATGGTTACGTCACTCACACGAGGCAATTTTGTTCGGTTCGTCATCAGGGTGCCCATACCTTCTACCACAGCGTCTTCCGCCCCGTCGTCAACAACTTCAAGAGCAAGCGTGCTCAAGGTGGCGCCGCTCCTTACAACACTACCACCACCACCACTTCTTACGCGACCACCGGCCTCGACCACGAGAAGGTTTTGTAAATGTATTACAATAGCGCCTTTTTGGCTATGATGAGCGGACGTTTTATTATTCCGTCGTAGTCTGTAATACCGCCCCCTTCTCGCCCTACTCCTATTCGTCTCCCTTGTCTTACTAGGTTAAACGAAGTTTTTTATTCACATTAGAGCCCATGTCTTTAACCTACAAGCTTCCTCTGAACGTGTGATTTCAATCCTCTTTAAGCGAGAGCCGCTGCGGGGTCATTTGACATTCACTGTGTGGGAATGGGGTGCGACCCCTCTCGATTGTACCAAATATGAAAATCGGAACTCGCTATCACCACCAAGCCAAAAGATAGCGAGCCTGATAGTCATACGGAAGCAGATACGTGTTCCCTCCTTCTGTCACTCCAGAGTGATTTCACCTTCCCAGCGAAGTCTAGGCTTCAACCAGAGCGCGAAGTACGTTAACGCAAAGAGCACTGGTACCTGGATTACATAACGCAGGGCTAGCAATCGGGTCTATGAGCGACGGCCTAGATTTTTGCTTACTTCGACCAGTAGACCTATGGTCGCTGCTAGAGCTTCAGGTGACTCTGCCAAAGTTGGCAATGGCCACGATGGCTAGCACCTTCATATATCAAAAGAAGGGGTGAAATGCCGTCAGCCAAGGATACAGGTGATTTCCGATGCGTGTTGTCGTTTACAAAGCTATTCGACCCAGCGGTGAAGGATTGCACGACCGCTTTGTCATAGCCTCCCAAACTATCACTTTCGAGAGGTGATATAAAGAGAAGAACGTGGTCGACCAGACGATGACGAAGCACTTTTTGTGCCGAGAAGTGACGAGTTCGGCAGTTAGCTCGATCCGTTTTGTCATGATGGTGCTCCGGGGCGCACGAGACTCACCAGAACAAGTGGAACGAAGATTCGGAACACGATCCTATGTTGTCCACGATACGCTTACCCTGCCAAGGTACAGCAACCGGTCAACAAAAGACCCACGCCGATCGTTTTGCACGGACATAAAAGCATCATTAAAAAGAGAGCACGCTCACCTGGTTCGCGAACAACCGTGTACAGCAACCCGATCAAAGCCAAAGGTCCGAACCATTAGGGAAGTGGCGAATGCCGCCGGTTTGAGAAAGCGTTTGAGTGTGTACCGCGTGAGTAAACCCGCGGCAAGCGGAATTCCGGGATACTGATCGAGAGCAATACCTTAGCATTTAAAGGAAGCACGAAGGCCGAGAACGGGGTTCGGATCCCGAGAACACGGCATTGAGAAGGTATAGTCATCATCAGGGTCTCTGTTGATGCTGCGGGAAAAGAAGCGAGACTCAGCGCACGATGCCGACGCCAGTAGATACTTGAGTGTATTTCAGTTCGAGTAATGGGTTAGTTGAACCCGGGTTAGAGCCTAGTTTGTTGAGGAGCAGGAGCGAGTAGGGCGAGAACAGGACGATCTGTTGAGGGAGGGCTTTGTTCGATCAGGGTCGCTTAATGACGCGGCATCGCTGGAAGGTAGCTCTTTAATTATACTCGCCTGAAGCAGCGAGTTGATGCATACTAATATGGCACAGTATTCTGCATCTCCTTTAGCAAGGCCTGACCAGATTAGGACCATCGCTGAGAGGGGCAGATGAGAGACAACTTCTCAGGACCGACGGAAAGGTTGAGCTGATAAAACTCAATTGTGCCGCGACTTACCGATACAGCGAGCTGAAACACCAAAAACACTCGTTCAGTAAAAAGGCTTTGGAGACGAAGAGATAATATTCAGGCACTCGAGACGTACCTACTCCAATCAAGATAACGCCTTTGCGCTCTCGTTCGAGACTAGCCTCAGGGAGCGTGGCCCAAGCCAGGCCCAGCATAATGAACGGCGCAATAATCCAGTTTAGCACAAACGAAATCCCTATGTGAACCCAAATCTGTCGTGTGGAGAAGACAGTCGGGAGGCATTCGTATTGGACTTTTGTCAGGACGGCTGGAAACCAAGATAAACGAGGGTGCGTTATTTTATCTCGGTCGCTCTGATCGCAGCAAGGCTCGACGAGACACAATTAGTGGAGCGCTGACGTACGCCACATCATGAGTAAGAGGCCGACTAGGACCGCTGTTGTAATAATTGAGATAATAAGACCATTAGCACAGGTGTATTGCGGGGCGGTAACAGTCAACCTAAATCGAGCACTCACGAATGGAGACGCCTTTCCATTGGGCACCACCAAAGGCGTCGCGGACACCACGTTCCTATTTATCCGATTCGCAGACGTCGGTATCTTGGATACGAAAGTAGAGCGTGAAAAGGAGGGCAATTCTCACAGCGTAGACCCCAATGAGGATCCCACAAACCATCGCCAGCAGGATAAAAACGGCGAGGTACCTGAACAACAGGTGACATGCTCAGGGTAAGCTATGCAACTATCGGTGCCTGGAACGTTGCGCAGAGCAGTGCCGAGCTCACCTGTCCAGAAATGAAAGCGAGTTGAACAGCTCTGAGAGACATGAGCCGATAGGGTCAGCGATATTTTGACAGCTAAGTTTCCGAGTCAACCGGCAATTACCTGAAGCCTTTGTTGAAGGGCCCTTTTAGTTTTCATGTGCCTCGGTTTGTTCCGGTCCAAAGTCCCTCAATCCGTCGCAGGAGATGCAGTCTTGACAGTCCGGCCGAAAGAACGGCGTAACGTTAGAATGCAACACTGGTTCCAAATTCCATATCGTCGTCCGAATAGGAGAGCGATTTAGTTGTTGGTGTTCGCGAACCGCTGGAAGTAGTACCCCAGACGTAGACCGCTTCCTTGGGGTCGGGGCACAGAACCTTTATAGCAGGTGGCGGTTGGTGTGTGGGAGACGGCGCTAAGCTCTACTCGCTCCGAAGTCCGAAGACGAAAACAAAAGCGTAACGTTGGTTCCCAGCCTTTGCCACCGGCGCCTTGAACGACCCGAGGGAAGGCTTCTCAATGGCGAACGAAGCACCCTCCCGAGCCCCGTTCGGAGACGTCTAGAAGGTTATCTGGTCGCATGTGATTGGGTCTTCGCGAACCCCGTTGCGCGCGAGTTACGGATTGACAGGGACTAGCCGGAAGCCCTCCACCAAGCTGCCCGATTGGGCTGAACATCCGGAAGGCAGGGACTTCCCGTTCTCGGATTGAATTGCCAAAAGCTGCGTAGCTCAGGTTGGTCCTATTCACTTCGTTTGACAGCTTGCTTATCAGGTCGTGGGTAACGCTTTCCGTCCGACGGTACTGCAGCTCTCGTCCTCCGACGGCTTGGGCATGGCTGTCGAATAGCCCCATCATTGTTCGGAGGTCGCGGACGTGCATCGTTGAATAGAAACGAGCTCAGGGGAAACCGGACGTCAGCGCCGTGGTCAGGACGTGTCGGAGACATGGTCATCATGCTGCTCCCGCGGTTTGCCTACGCCGTTGTCGAGCGCGAGAGGTCAGTAGACGACCGACCCACGCAGCGGCATCCGTGGAATGTTTCAGCCAGTAATCGCCTTATGTGTCATCTTTTGCCGATTCCGGATGCGTAGATCGTCGCCATATGGTTGGTGGGTTTCCTTCTTTCCCGAAGCCGAGGGTCGCGCTTATTGGCTTATTTGTCTATCAACCGACATTTCGCCCAAACCCCTTCGACCCATTACGTTGGGTCCGGACTTCGAGGTATACCAACGGGACGATCCGGTCCAATGTCGTACCAAGCGCAATATCGACGCTCCCAAACCCTTGGGACTGGGGTTCGGGACTTGGGGCCATCAAGGCGGATCCCTTTTCGCTAAAAGTACAACCGTGGAACGTTCTGCTCAACGTCGTCGCCATCAAAATAGCCCCTCCCTCCCCTCTCTACCTGTCTACAGTCGTCCTTTTAATGTTTCCTTTCTCCTCGATTCGAAGGATACGGCAGCAGAAGAAGGACAAGTCCCTCAAGTCACCCTCAGCCGCCGCGCGACCGAGAACACCGTCCTGGCATTGCAAAGATGTGGACTCTGAGTTTAGCGGTTGGCAAGTACTTGAGTTTGATAAGTTCGACCAGCT
>WSUI01000014.1:3540-119928 GCA_019633595.1 Tulasnella sp. UAMH 9824 | reverse complement strand
GCAGAGCTCCGTCGAAGCATCATGATGCACCGCTGCAGGAGCTCATCTCTATCCACTTCTAACCGGCGTAGCTCCGAAGAAACGACAATCCGTCGAAGCTTCGGGCACGGCCAATCTTTCACGGACTCCGCCCCTGCCACTTGCTGCGGGACAGACAAGTATTGGAGAATTGGTAGTGGATCGGTCCTAGATTCCAGCACATCTATAGACCGTCCCATGTCCCTTGCTATCCGTTGAATGAAAGGAGTTGCTGTGTGGTCCGCTTGGGATCCTATGACGATAACGCTAGGTTGATCGAGCGATAGCGTGGTGGTCCCAGTAAAGCCGTTCAGCCCAATTGCCTCGGCCAGATCATTCCATGCGTCGAGTCCCGGTAGAATAATGCGAAGACTTAGGCCGGAGAACACAGAAACTCTGAGCGGCAAGTTGGGTTTGAGAACCTGCGGATCCAGTGTTTGTATGGCGATAGGGTAGTTGCCATGGACGACTCGTGCTTCGCATGTCAGGCGAATCTGCTTTGCTGTCGCGAGAACGCGACCGAGCGTCTCCGGGAGCTTGGAGCTTGATGCTTCACCAAAGTGTGTGGAGTGACAATCATCCAGGTGAATTGCCTCACATGAAGGAATACAAAGCCGCCATAGCAGAGAGTGGCAAAGCGAGGGGGGAACCGAACTTATCAAGAGGGTTTCGAGGCAGGGAAGATCGATGGAGTCACTTTCCAGAGGCTCGGGCAATGGCTGCTCCTCCTGAGACCTCGCGTAGAAAAAGTGGCCATTGAGGTAGAAGTTGCGAAGGACAAGGCGTCGCAAGCAGGGCGAGCTGCGAAGAACGCCGAAGATCTGATCATCGGTGGGGAACACGTAGAGGTGTTCTAGCCAGAGGGATTCGAGTCGCAGGGAGTCGAGACCGGTCCAAGGTATGCGGAAGGATCGTAGGTGCAATGTGCGGAGTTTGGTAGGATTCGGTATGGCGATGGATAGGGCCTTTGCATTTCCGTTATCCAGCGCAATTGTTAAGTGCTGAAGCCCAGTTGCCAAACTAATGATACGCTGCAACGACGGAGAGTAATGGTAGCTGGCAAACTCCAGCGCGATCCACCGATCCGGCCGCGACCGAGCCGCCATGTCTTCCAGCCACAGCTGGAAGTTGCTTCGAACCATCAGGGGACCCCACTGATTGTGCTTGAGCACTCGATCGTTGTAGTTTGGGGACGCCCAGGACTGGATTGTGCACCGGAGGTGGGGTGTTCTGAGGATGATATCCTTCCATCTCTTGCACACCTTAGCCAACTCGTGCAGCTTCAGTAACGTCCATCCAGCAGGTCCTCCAATGGCATCAAGGAATATGTCAACGAGGAGCTCAGTAGGAAGTTTATGGAACGAGCTCTCCATGCTCTGACCTAGCGCAAGGTATGGGCGGTCTTGAGTCAGACAAAGAGGGTTGCTGATTTAAAGGAGGAACCGGGAAGGTAACAACTGCTCTCAAGATTGTCTATATATTTGGTTTCTAAGCTCAGCGGACTGCTTCAGATGATTATGGGGTGATAACAATCCACTCACTTGTTAATTCACCCCGAGCGGTACGACTTCCGTGGTCAGCTAGACCTTGCGTTTGCGGTCGCTCACGCTTGGTCCGAATGGAGCCGGATGGACGACTGCGAGTACCAGAGCTGGTGGTTTTGGTCTTTGCAGAGTGGGGGCCTTGCGGCGAGGGTGGTCGTGCTTGGGAATAGAAATATAACCACGTGGGTCGTTGCCTGCTCCAGCGTGTTCAGCCGAGTGCAGTCCTAAAACTCCCTGTTCAAGGATCTAAATAGAAGGAACTAAATACAATATACCATGTTGATGAGGATAAAACTAGCGAGACCAGACAAATGGAGTCCTAAAAAGGCGGTGAAGGAGAAGTGTGAATAGGTCATATGCAAGTCGTGACAGATGAGAGAGAGACAGGCAGAGAAGGTTAGAGAAATGAGAGCAACCGACAACCAAGCAAGTCGAAGTAAACTATAGCACACGAAAGGGAGAATCAGAAATAGCAAAAAGCCCGGTAAGACGTAAAAAAGGAAGGAGTGAGGTAGCTGAGACTATTCTCTGCATGTCAAAGCGAGAGAGACGAGCAGTAATGAAGTAATAAACAGGCATTACGTGACGGACGCCACCATTCTCCGGAGCGCTTGGTCGTGATGGTGGTCCGTAAGAGGCGATCTTGAGATACGTATGAGAGACGAAAAGGAGTGTCGGGAACGAGGTCAAAAGGGTCACCAGGACGCTTAAGAAACACCGCCTATGGGATATCCCCATCGTGCGTGAGGGTAACGCTCGAGAAAGCGCCGAACAGGTCGTCCTCCGTAGCGAGTTTCGGGCTGAGAAGGCCGCCGTGCGATCGCATCGCTCCGTTTGGCGGAGGATCGATGCCGTCGTCGGGGCCCAGGCCAGGAGTACCAGGCACGGATCCTGCGCCAGCAATGCCACGGATCGTTGAGTCCCCGTGCTTGTCGAGGTCCATGGACTTTGATTCCCTCATCGCGCGGAAGTTGACGGCATCGATGCCGTTAGACGCAGCAGGCAAGATTGGCGGTGTCTGGTTTCGTAATAAGCCCCAGTTAATCTTGGCGAACCACTTGTGTGCTTTGACTTCGCTGGCGCCGCTTTGACTTCCTAATCGGTGTGTCTCGTCCTTAGCCAATAGACGTAAAATACACTCGCGGCCTTCCCTGAGAGTGGAGGCGGTCGTCAACACCCAAATCGGGGCCATAAACGTTCATGGGGAAAAGCTTACTTAGTAATCTTGGGTTGCTCAGGGAAGGCAACGTCCAACGTCATAACATTTGCGAACGTTGCACTACGATGAGCACCCTTGAAAGGTGTGGTAGCAAACTGGGAAAGAGCACAAAGGGGCCTTAGCAATGATGCCTCCGCATTACTCGGAATAATCGGGTACTCACGATCATCTCATAGATCAGAATTCCCAGTGTCCACCAGTCAACGGCCGATGTGTGGCCCAAGTTCTTGATGACCTCCGGAGCAATATACTCTGTAAATGAGGACGGGAAATGATCAGCCAAAACTGACGACCCGGTGCGACCGCGTGAAGCAAGACGTAAAACATCAAGGAACACTTGCCTTCCGTTCCCACAAAGGAGTTGGTCCTGAAGTCAGCGGTGCACACCTTGGTGTCGATCAATGGCACCCCTCCAGGTTCGATTTGGGTCACTGTAGCAGGACGTCCGCCCGCCTGGCCGGATTGCTTGGCTAGATCGAAGTCCGTAAGCATGATGTGACCGGATTGATGAAGTAAGATGTCTGGCGAGCAATGAGACATGTTAATGAGCGACTATGTGGATAGGAGGCATGGTCAAAGGAGCTCACTTTCTGGCTTCAAGTCGCGATAGATGAACCCCATAAGATGCAGGTACTCCAACGCGGCAGTGACCTCAGCGGCATAGAAACGAGCATCATCCTCCACTAGGCATTTTCCCGGACGAGTTTGTAATGCTCGGAAAAACTCTCCGCCCATACAATATTCCATGCAGAAATAGAGATATTCGTCCGACTGGAACGAATGGTAGAGAGTGACGATGAAGGGATGATTGGCAGTGGCAAGAATCTCTTGTTCAGCGAGAGCACGCTTGATTTTCTTCCTAGCGATCATCTCCTTCTTTGAGAGCACTGAAAGGGGTGAATTTGATCGGTGAACTTGTCCTAGACCGATTAACCCCATGTGCACTCACCTTTCATGGCAAACAACTTATCCGTCTTCTTTTCTCGAACCAAGTATACTCGGCCCACATCTCCTCGTCCAAGGAGTTTGACCTTCTGGAAGCTGCCGGGGCCAACTTGCACGCTCTTCACTTTGATAGAGTTGCTCGAGTATGTCCGGCGGAACACCTGGCGCGGGGTCTGGCCAGGCGATAGCGTCAGGTTGCCCCCTGGACCATATGCTGACGGGTCCTTGGGAGATTTTCCGTCCGTGCTTGAGGTCAGCGCGGCGACGCTATTGGCGCGAGTTGGTCGGGTGCCTGGCGGTTTGAGGGCTTTGCCACCTTTCGATGACTTGGACGAAAGTGTATCGATTGAGGCTGTTCCCAGCTCCGAAGCGGTACCAGGCGGAGAGTTATGCACTACGGAGGTGGGGGAATTGGGGAGAGGGGGTAAAGGCGTGATCTCGGCTGGTGCGAGCAGCCCGTTTTTCGTTGTGGATGAGTTCGAGTTGGGACCGAAGAGACGCTTGGCGTTTGGCGCGGAGGCCACTCGTCGTATGAATCTTGATGCAGCGGAAGATGCTGAGGAGGCTTTTGCGGGTGGGGAGTTGGTGGGTGATTGGGAAAAGTGTGATCCTGACGCCGATGTGATTGATTGCTTGAATGTTCGCGTCGCTGGGGACTGCGAGGTTGGCGACGCCGTGAGTTGGTCCGTAGCGATGCCCTGCGCATCACCCTTTGCGGATGAAGTAGAGCCTTTGAAATTGTTGTTGGAGAGCTTGGTGAGCAGTCTGAATTTTTCAGGTTTGCGTGCAGCAGGGGCAGCTGACGTCGGAGTCGACACCGCTGTCGTCGTCGAGGACAAAGGCGAATGAGAGGCGGACCTGTACGGCGAGCCCGGGACTCTTTTCCCAGTTCCGTCCATGGTCGCAGCTGACTGTGGTGGTTGAGTGCTTTGTGGCTGTTGCTGACCAACGCCGGCGTTTTGCTGCGAGTCGCTTGAGCGAGTCTCGGAGGAATTGTAAGACCGCGAAAACCGATCGCTGCTGCTGACTGGCGGCGGGTCAAAGGACGTAGTAGCGGACTGAGGAGGACTCTGGTGGATGGTAGGGGAGTTTGGAGGATGGTGTGGTTGATTACGAGTATCTATGACAAGGGTGTCTGCAATGATGGGCGTGGTCGGGAGGGTCGGATGTTGGTGATTTTTCTTCTTCATGCCGAAGCGAGGCAGACGCCAACCGCTGGACGTCGACGTGGTCGACGGGTGTGCGGGAGCTACGGCGACGTCTGGCATCTGCGAACGAGTGGACCGCATTGGAAGCAGAGAAAAAAGAGAGGCAAAAAGAAGGAGATGTGAGGGGAAGAGACGAACGCTTGGATGAATGGACTTTCCGTAGCGCAAAACGTCGTCGGCGACTGGACTGCCCCTGGATGACATAACTCCGCCGCGCTCGCACAAAGCCCGACGCTCCATCCTCTCCTCCTCTTCGATATGACATAGGTTTTTCTCAGCGTCTCCAGTCGCGGCAAAACAGGCTTTGATCTTCAGGTAACTCCAGCTAGGCCTGTCGTCTTCTAGCTATCAGTTCGCGCAAAATTATCGTCGTGCAACGCTCCACTGGGACGGCGGGACCGAGCACCGGAGCCCAAGCCCGGAGTCTTGGGCTCAGCAGGAGAAATCGCCCTTTGCACCCGCTCTCCCCAACTCGCAGGCGAAAAGCACATCGTGTCTGTTCCTTCATGTAAAAAGCGAGCACACCCTCCTTTCGTGAGCGTGTTGAAATTAGCAAACACGGGGTATTTCGCAATAGCGTCCCTTACTTGCCACACGGGTCTGGGAGAACCGTTTGCTCATGTGGGCAGTGTTCGGGGCTCCTCCCTCCTCCTAAAGATGTCAGCCGACTCGGGTTCGAGCGCGCTGGACCACTTGGGACTGTGCAAGGTTATCTCGACTCAGGTTCATTCTTGGGATCGGGCATATGAAATGAGAAGTTTCTGCATTAACCATGGGCAAGGCATCTTATCGCATCCATCATTTCATGTTGCCTCTACTGGACGTATCTTAATTGGGCTCGAGTCCATGGATGAAAGACTCCCGTGATGATCAAATACTACATTCAGCCAGGGTTTTCGAGTGTAGCTTTAGACATCTCACGCCCGGGGACCAACGCCTTTGGCTGAAGGCACGATGCATTGGCCACACGTTCAAGTAGCCACGCCGTCAATTCTACCTAAACACATGTGGACGGTGCTCAATGCAGCCTGGCTGGCTGAGAGAAGCGAACGTCCGGGAGACCGCTCGGGGAGCCTTGCAACTTTTGAAACGGCTCAGGGTTGACGCGACGCTCTCAATCCCGCTGAAACCGCCTGTGGAAGAGGATTAAATTGAGGGCCGAACGGTGGCGTTCTGAGACCACACTTCTGTTCGGGGACGCTTTGCGGCAGTGGATTCCCCCTGCCCCTTGCTTGCCTAAATGATCGACGCGAAGCTTGGGAAGCTAAAGTCAGCCACAAACGTAAAAATGAAGATCATTCGGAGCTCCCGCAGATCCTCCCACCTCTCTTGAGGAGCAGCCGGTGCGGATCCAAGCCTCTGGCTGGCGGACAAACAAGGCCTTCGAGTAGAACAACATTACGTAGCGTCTTGCCAGCTTTTGCTGACCATCATTCTTATGCCTTGTTCCCAAACTTGGAATCGACTCAAACGTATCTGAAACGTCACCCAGAACAGTCATTTGAAGCATTACACTTAGCTCGCCAATTGATTCATTTGGTTTCAATACAAAAGAGTCACGCATCCTCAGTGGCTTGATCCCACGTGTAAGCTCCTCTTTGCCAGCAGCACGACCCACAAAGTCCTCATCGACCGAGGTGGCAGGTTGCAGATAGAGGAACAATCTAAAACTCGCCTGTAATGGCAATTTTTATCATAACCGAGGGTATTACGAAGCTCATACCAGCCGGATTGCTATTCCCATTGGCGGGGGTCATCATCGGTCTCACTTTGCTCCGAGCCTGGACATCTGGTCGTACGAACACCAGAGATAGGGATCTCCATGGCCGCATGATATTGGTCACTGTAAGCGTCAATTTATTTTATTTTATTTTATTCATGGTTTGCTTACTGAATCGATCGCGAATCACGGCAGGGCGCCTTCACCGCAACTGGCCTGGAGATCATGCTCGAGCTTGCCAAACGAGGAGCTCAAATCGTTGCTCTCGTTCCTGACCTCTCCGACCCATTGGTTCAAGTCCTCATCCAATTGATTCAGCAAACCACGGGCAACGAGCTGGTCTTTGCCGAAAAATGCGACATCACGTCTCCAGCGTCCATCCGCCAATTTCACGAAACCTTCGTTAAAGGGCGGACTGGAACGGGGATGCAGAGCGAGCCTCCTCGAATAGACGCGGTGATGTTTTGTCACGAATACGCGCACATCGGGGTTTGGGACCGGCTAGGACGAAGCAAAGCTCAGCGGCTGGAAGAGGAGGACCGGCGACGCAAGAACGCCTATGGAACTTACTTCTTCTCGACACTCTTCCTACCATTCCTACTTCGCTCCCCAGCCGAGAGGGACATACGTTTCATCAACCTCGTCAATCCGATGTACGCCGCTTCCGTCTCCCAGTTCGAACCGAAAGGTGTAGCGGGCGTCGCTGCAAGTTCGTCTACGTCCGTCACGCAACTCGAGAGCGAGCGGTCGCTCCGGTCCATCTTGTTCGCCAGACACTTCCAGCGGGTGCTGGACGCGTTGGTTAACCCTCCAGTTCCTCCGACCAGCCAAGACTCGACCCAGGTCCCCATAACCTCGAAGAAACAGTCCAACATCAAATTCGTGACAGCATGTCCCGGCTTTGGACTGGAAGAGAGCATTGCTCCGTTCTTGGGTGCGACCAGGAATGAGGCAGGCGTGGTGCAGTCCCGGTTTGGACGTTTCTTGTACGTGACCTGTTGCAACGTCCCTCCCGAGTAGGACGACGAACTCACATACACCGTCTTGTAGATACTATACCCTCTGGCCTTTACTCTTCTTCATCGCGAAGCTTCCGGCAGCGACGTCTCAGACCCCACTGTACACGCTATGCGTTCCTCACCATCACAAAGTCCCCAAGCCCTCAGCCGAGCCTGTTCCTTCCGCAGAGCCTCAATTCTCGTCTCCTTCCCAGAGCGCGAGCGCCAAGGCCAAGCAAAGCCAAGAACCTGAGCCAGTTTTGACCGGCGGCGGGCTCTATCGCGAGTGCGACATGGTGCAGCTGCCGACCGAGCGAGGCAAATGGTTGATGGAAGAAGAGAGCGTCGGGAGGGCTGTATGGGAGTGGTTAGAAGCCGGCGTGAAGGCCTGGGAGGAGGAAGAGAAGGAGCGGTTGGGCACGACTGACGCGAAACAAGGGGGGCAGGATCCTTCAACGACGGCGGCGGCGGAGACCGCTCAGCCTGAGGTGAACGTGGGCTCTACCTTACCTGGACTGAAAGGCAAGTTCAAAGCGTCGTGACCTGAGGCATTTGCTACGTGAGTCGTCGTTCTGGTTTGAGCATCTCACTTTTGACTGAGTTTGGTCGAGGGGGCTCGTCCCCACCCACCCTTATGCAGGACTTTGACATTCTGGAGCCCTGATCTACATAACATAGAGGAATTTTCTTTTGTCCTTTGTGGATAGAATGCCGAGTAGATTTCCTCGACGACTTACACTCTGGCATGTTGTGCCTACAGGCATACCGCCTTTGTCGCGAAATTCCTGTCCCACTGAGCGGACCGTTTTGCCTCGGTGCGAGGTTGTCATACGCAGGGTGCACCAGAGTCGCTTCTACTGCGCATGGGCATACTCTCTCGAAAAGCTGTCAAACAATCGGCTCAGTGGAGCTTCGTCTGCTTCGAATGTGATGACAGTCCCGATGCACCGGATGGGGCTCAAAACCGCACGGGATACCCCCAATAGGAGAACTTGTTTTGAGGCTAGACCACCCTGTCTCGGTGAGACCCTGGGCCAAAGCTCGACAGGACGAGCAATTTGACTAGGCTAAACCGGAGACGAGGGTGCTCTTCCCACCACCTTAACCTCGTCCCGATCGCAACTTATCGCCGACGGGGTTGCTGGGCGTACGGCAGCAACAAGGTTTTTGTTATTTTCCCTACAAGTCATCCGATCGATAACTGTACTGGTGGGTGTCCGGTAGGACAGGAAGCTGAGCGGAAAAGGCGGAGTATGCAAGGCAACAAGGTGATGATTAGGTCTGAGCCGGAAGACGCGTCGCACCGAAGGCAGAGCTCCCCTCCCTCCTGTCCCGCTCGAACCTTGGTCTGTTTTGTTCATTCCCTCGACCTCCGAGCTGTGAGCCTATCTCGACGTCCTATCATGAAACTTCCCTGTAATTCCCGCACCCTTTTCGATTTTTGTATTGAAAATCCCTGGAACTGGAGGTGAGTGCCCGATGATCAGCGCAATTGTCTTTCGAACGCGTCGGGCGACTCGGTTCCCCGGAGCGGAATGGGCCCTCCTAGATTGCACGTCCAACAAGGGTCACGCTTTTTAGTGTGGAGAGAGGGGCGATGCCCGTGGGTGAATCGAGGTAGTGTTATCGCCTCCGTTGCTCGTTTCTAGAAAAGCTGAAAGCTTAGACTGTGCGTCGCTTTGGACGTCGCAATGCCTACCGTGGCGACTGGCTCCGAACTTAGAATGGCGTCGACGACTTCGCAGGCGTGTGCTCGCAACGGTCGCGCGCTCGGGGATAACGGTATCCGAGTCCCGTCGCCACGGTCCCGAAAAGGAACTAGACGACAGGCTCCCCACCTCGACTCCTCCCCTTCCCAAATTGAGACTGGCGACAAAATCACGGTACACATAGAGTTTCCCATCCTGTTTTTCTGGATATGAATTATTTCATTGGAGGGGCTTTGTTATCCTTGCGATACCTCATGCCCTAGTTCTGACCTTGGTCGACGCCACGTCAAGCAACCCTGCAAGGCTTCTGGCACGCTTTCACCCCCATTTCGACCATTCCAATTCCTCTGAGAGGACCTTGGCTCCGGCTATCTTATGAGGTTTCTCAGTTGCCCGAGGTTGTCAATCCATCCGTCCGCCGCCGATACATCCCGTAGAACCATCGAACTAGGCAAAAGAAGGCCCAGCTCCGATCTCGAACCCAAACGCCCGGCCACCCATGTGCCAAGGCCGTTTCGTATACCCTTAATCTCTAGACCAGATGACGCCATGTGGTCGATTGGAGCGACGGGCTATACTTTTTGCCGGACGAAAGAGCCTTCTGCGGAGTCCGATACCGGCGTTCGAGTGGCATAGCAGTGCCGAGACACCGCCAGGCGATTAAAAGTTGTTTATTTCTGACATTGGTGCACTTGACGGCTCTATCCTAATACGGCAGGGCTGTTCCACCTCGCAGACGGCCGCTCACCCCAAAATCGAAAACCCAGACTGTTCAATGGCTGCACGGAGAGGGTCTATCCGCATGTTTAGTCGATTAGCTACTTGGAAATGAGCTCAACTCGAGGAGATGGTTGACGTGTATCCTGCAGACGGCTTCTCCCGAGGCTTCTTGACCTTTCTTTGTCTTGTTCCAAGTTTTCCATCTTCAACACTGTATCCTTCCCACTTGGGTACGTACAAAATTACTCGTCGTTTTTATATTGTTTGCCTTCATGGCGGTGTGCCGAGATATCGACTGAGCCCGGAGATGCTACTGTGCCAAGCCCCGTGCCACTGATCACTTTATCCTTTCGGTTTACCATGCCTATGGTTGGGGCACATGGAATTTTTCATGGAATTTTCCGTGAATGATATCACATTCAGTGGCGGTCATGTCATTTATTCTATCAACAGTACCTCGTGTTGAGTTGGGTTATCGTGCCGGTCGCCTCATGTGTGTTCCCAACGGCCACCGGATTAACGCCAACACCCGAGCTATTAGACTCTAAACCGCGTATCGGAGTATTACGTCCCGGATTAATTCTCGACACAACGTTGAAGAGGACCGGCGGAGCGAAGCATCATAGGCGCTGTTCCAAAGGAAGACAAGCGCGGTGCAGGCATTCTTCCCTCGCTGATACGATGTCGAAGCCCACTGTACCTGCCAATGGAGCTGCACCGAAGGAGCACTACCGATGTGTACCCTCGTTCTCCTTAACTCTCGAGAAAAGCGACGTGTCACCGGACTTACGGAGGGAGCACCACCCCAAGTTAGACCATAACCGCCATGAAGAGAGATCTGAGACATGTACCTTGTATTCATGTGGTTCATTCGTGCTGATTCCGCCGTGGGCCATGAATACCGAATTTGTTGTTCCAACTGGCCGAGACGATGGCCAATCGTCGCGTACCAGCCAAGATAATGGACTATCGAAAAGTCAGACATATCGCCGTCCGTATACATTTTTCTTGGGACGAATCAGGGACAAGACGCTGACTTCCTTTGGCCGGCAGGTTCGATAACCCCGTCCGTCACAAGCCACACGGGCCCCAGATTGTCAAGGTTCTCAGCTGTTGGTCAGCTTGCATCATTAAAGTATGGACAAGGATGACCTCATCGTCGAACAGGCGTTCAGATGAGTGAAACGTGACGGGTGAAGAAGAGCGGAAATGTACCCCACGTTCGGAGCCCTTCATCACCAGCGGACGTCGTCCCACCCAGAGGCCCCACTGCGCTTAAACAAAGACAAAAAAAAGCTGGTTCTGATGCCATCCGAACTCAGAATCCTGAGTCGAAAGAGATTAAGATTCCATTGCCGTTCCATTCAAATACCCGGATTCCCGGATTGAGCATGAAAACGCAGACCTCAGGCATGTTCCTTAGGTCAAACATAGTCCCTGACCCTGTTCTTGCTCCTCGTCCCGCTGTCCACAGCTGGACAGGAATATCCTGATGGACGAGACAGTGAAGGGAGAAGCGCTAGCGGACGTCAATGGAAGGAAGCCAGAAGCACCGCCCTACTCGTGGTGCCACGAGCGAACCCATTCAAGCCACAATGATCTACAGAAAAGAAGCAGCGAAGTCCTCTGACCCTTCCGGCTTCTCCGTGAGATGCGTTACAGGTGACCGAAACGCCTCGCGCTAGACAGGCGGAAAAGACAGAGAAAAGCACACCAGTGGAGAGCACGGGGTACAGGACTGCGAGCCTGACCTCCAGGGTCACCAATGGGGACTCGGGGGTGGGGTGGCCTCAGCATGTAAGGTCTTGCCTTGAGAAAATCCGCTTCTGCCCAAACCGTCGCAGGTGTAACTGAAGAGCGGGTATGCGTGCATACGCTTCTCAAGGTGCTGTGTCATAGACGGTCGACTTCAGATATATGTCTTATTGCGACCGATGGATTGGTATGGGGAGTGACCCGACTACGCCTCGAGGCTTATCGAAATACAATCGGGAGCGTGCGAGGACTTTGGAGCGTTCCAGGTCGAAAGTAGCATTTCCCTTGCTGGTGTATTTCATGTATCTGATATGTAATGCTGTTTTGCCTTTGTAGACGAGGATGCATAGGGGGGAGCCCGACGCAATCCTTCCGATAGAACCGGTGACTCCGATTGCCTCTTAACCGGATCGGAACGCAAACCAGAACACCGGGAATCACATATCCCTTGTTATGCTTTTTTGTTTGTGCATGGAGCTCCCCAGGAAATTTCCTTGCCGTCGAATCAGAGTCCGGACCACTTATCCGTTCACACGCTTTGAAATGCAAGCTTCTTTCGCCACGTTCGTAACGGATCACCGTTTCTCGAAGAGGTAAGGTCAGGGACATCAACGCTGAGCAATTTCCTCTCGAATTCAATAGCTAGGCCCGTCGAGCGGCAACAGCGGTCAGCATGCTGCTCAAAGCTTGGCTCCTTCGAACGCTACAGGCCGGCGGAACGGCGGTATTTTCAGCGCCCAGCGGTTGAAAGCGCTGCCCCGCTGACCCCCCATATGTCTGTGAGGAAATACAGCCATTTTTTCCAGGCTTTTCCTGACTTCGTCGGAGAAGAAGTTGACATGCGGGTTCTCAGCTTCTCCATGGTCTCCGGGCAGAGCTTCAGCCTGGCCGAGGCCGCCGTTGTCAAGGCTTTTCAGCTGCTGGACACCAACTTGACGTTGTCGTCTGGGCCGTAGAGCAGCGACGTGTAACGCTGTCTAGCTAGACACATCACTCTGGGATCCCGTCGGCCCGCAGACACCCAGGATTTTTCCAGAGTATTGGCGCAACAGGGCTCGACCGACAAGCCGATAGATTCGGACCACGGAAGCACTTCGACAAAAGGGTAAAATCCGCCAGAGAGCAGTTCCAACCCACGTCCTGGGAGGATGCCTGATTCGACAATCGGTGGCACTTCCTAGAAAGTCAACCGCCGAGAACACCTATGACCTCATAGGAGGCGCGAAGGCGCGAATCACCTTCCACAGGCTCTAACTGCGCATCGAGCTTGGCGAATTCGTCGGTGCGTTGAGCCCGACGGATTCTCACCGAGCGGGACCTGGTTTCTCGACACGAAGCAGACGTCTCCGTCTCTTAGCACCATGAAGTGACCTCCCTTGTCTCCTCAAATGGATTATTGGAGCCGTGAGTTTTAAGCTCCGTCTAACCTCCAAGAACAGGTCTCGCAGGTTGCCAGGAGCGGCATCCCTAATTTCCAGATCTCCGACGACAAAAAGATAAGGGCTGGACCTTGAGCAGTACCAGCTTTAGGGTATGAAGGCCCGGCGACACCCGCAACGAGAGAAAGAAATGACCATCGGCGGTGGCGACTGCTGAGGAAGAACGTGTGAACGGGTTGAGAGTACTTTTGGAAAGCAAGCCACCAAGAACGCGGTTGCCTCCGGGAGCCTGCGAACGAAAAATAGCAGAAGCAAAGCGGTGTTGAAGACCGTTAGGCATGCAAATGCCTCGCTCCGTTCTTTTTGCAGAATGGAGTATGATAGGAACGCGTTAACTCAGCTTCACGTCTACCCGAAGATGTACCGACTTGGCTCTCTACCACGGATCGAGGCTCAGGTGACCTTTCCTTTTGATATGCGAGGGCAAGATTTAGCTCGATAACGAGATCTTGGTAAAAGTTTAGAAGAAAGGGCAGAGGGCCTGTGAGCTGGGAGACAAGCCTCCTGGTAGTTCGACACGCTTGTTTCCTGGCGTTCGACCTGTTGGTTTTCTCTCGGGGCCGCGTTACCAAGGGCTAAGAATATTGGCTAATATTGTTGAGAACGTAACCGCAGCAGCTCACAGCTCTTGGCAGAGCGGGCACGGTTCCCATCGTCAACCGGAGCCGGCGGCAAGCATGGGCAGCAGTTCCAATCTGCCGAACCTTCGGCTGCAATCGATGGCGATAGGACGGCCACCTTGCTGCCATGATGTCACAATGCTCACGTACTTGCTGTGGGATTACGAGCCCGATCGCTTCACTTTCCAAAAACGGTCATCGACCAGAGGTGCCTCCTAAACGTGTCGGGTACCTCAACAACCGGATTTAGGAATTGTAGCCTCTTCTGAGTTTCCATCTCCAATTTCAAAGGAAAGCAAATACCCATGAGATCCTTGTTCCAACGAGATTTGGTGGAGTGCAGGTGCACGACACTAGTCTTTTACAGTTGACAGTCCGACCGCTTCGGAATAAGGGTTTGAGAAGGTTGAGGCGGGTTCAATCCCGACTGGTTGTGAGGTCTCCCCGACATTTATGAGTGAGGGAAAGACAAAGAAGAGCCGACCAAGAAGTTCTCAAAGGGCCTGCATGGCAAGAAATAGGACATAGGTCCGACTTGAGTGGAGGTTCAGTCTCAGCGTCGAAGGTTTTTCGTAAGGGACTAGGCCTGAGATAGGGAGGTCCGCTGTAGCATTCAAGCACTTCGATTGGACGCAGTAGGCGCGGGGCGGCGGGAGATTGACGCTCGGTCAACCAATGGCTTGCATCGCGGAAGCTCAGTGGTCTGCAATTTCCTCGGAAATAGCCAACGGACTTGAAAAACAAGGGTCATGAGGTCATACCGAGCTGGAATGCGAGTCCAGAGGGTATTTGTTTGCATGCGATCGTGGAGACGGTCGGATGGGAGTTTTCCGTTGCGGTGGGCAGAAAGGTGCAAACTGCCAGGCGACCGCCCAGCGCAATTTCAAATTATTTCGATCTGGTCTGGGAAGGAAACGCCTTTTCCTACCCGGTCTTGGGCTTTTTATTTTTATTTCCTCGTTTCCTGCCTATTGACGATCGGATTGAGTTTGACCTTGACTGGGGATGTTGTGGCCACCCGACCTGGCGGTATGTGTGTGGACTCCTGCTCGGTGTCCGACACTATCCCAGCCCGTTCGCCCCCCGCATCGACAAGAGCAGCCAAGACGTACTACATTGAAAACCCGCAAGATAGGTTCTACGGGGGATAGGAGGTGCGAATAATGTAGAGTCGGTGTAGTTGGCAGTTTTGGCGATTTCTTGTGTGGGCGGGATGGGGGCGGGGCCTCTTCATCGTCGAAAGGTTGAGCCATCCTGTCATGAACGGCGCAGCAACTTTACCGGACCGCCGTTACGGGGTATATCCATATGGTTAGCAGGCGCTTGGAGCTCGGTGTTCGCCGTTGTCCGCAATCTTCCGGATTCCACGACCGGGCATCCACGCTGGGCTGTCCAGAGTCTCCATGCAGACGCGTTCCCCGTCTTAGCTCGGTTACCTGCACGAAAGATAACAGATGAAAGAGAAAGACCGGTACTGACATCCGAGGTCGACATGAAAAGGCTGCTGGCGATCACCGGTATGCGGATCGGACACTTTTCCTCAAGGTTCCAGTCGCTCTCGCTCTCACATCGCGGCGGAGTTGCCGAAATCCAAGGGCACGTATGGAAAATAATCTTAGAGCTTAGCGTACGAACTGGATACGTAAGCTCGTCGCCTTCCAGCACTTCAGGTGGTCTTCCATCTGGCCTCCAGCTCCAGAGCGCCAAGTAACCTCGACGATGCAGCATGCTGCGCATTTACCTTTGGCCCCACACCTCTTACAGGAATGGAAATGGTGCCGGCATACAGCCGAAGAAAACATAGAGAAAGTTTTCCGTCAAGGTAGATAACGCCTGGACGACCACATTAGGTGGCGGAGTCCCAATCAGGCCTCAACAATGTGTACGTAAACCTTTGAGAACTTTCGTGAGGTCCGACGCCGCGACGGGAGGCGCCTCCGCGCGAATAAGAAAAGGAGTACGCTAGGACAGAGTTGACCTCGAAGAGCCTATATCTCGTAACCCGAGGGGGATGCAACTCGGGCGTTGTTGACCATGCGAGACGTTTTCTGATCGAATCGTCCATTCCCCAATCAGCCTTGGCGAAAGAAGCTGTCGCGAGAGAGAGAGAGGGATCTCTCAGGTTTTGGCAAGAACGAGCACCCTGACCGACCGGCCGGCATGCGGTGATGTCCCTTTTCCGGAATTATAAGGGTCGACGCCGGTGCTTGCAGACATGCACAACGCGGATCGCAGATGGTCATCAAAAAAGTCCTGGGTCGGTCCCGGCGGACATCTCGAGACAGTGGGAAAAAGGATCAGCAAGGTTAAAACTGGACCGCGAGACTCTGATGGGATCAGAGGTTGGTTGATGTTTTTCGAGCCTGCGCGACGTGAATGAATGAATGGCGGCGCGCAACACCGAGCTCTTCTTGAAAAAGCTGCTGACCGCCATGTTGCGCCTCGATTCTCTTCGCTGCGAATCGACGCTTTCCATGCTGTCCTCCGAGTCCGCCGAAAAGAGGGGAATGTCCCCAAGAGGCAGCAACGCTCAAAACGTCCCTTCGATTCAAGGCAAAATTGTCTCCGCCGGAGTGTGGTCGACAAGGCGTCCGAACCAGCGGCTGTTTTTTAAAATTTTGGTGTGCATCTTCATCTCGAGGTAAACGTAGAATGTCGTAAGCAGGCAGGACTTCCGATCCGGGCATCAAGGGACCACGTTTAAAAAATACAATTTACTTTCACTCATTTCGAAAAGAGAAAAAGAGTCAAGAAAAGAGGTCTGTCATGCATCCCGGCTGGGCTCGATCGAGCGCCGGGTATAAGGGTGCGGTGCACTTGGTCAGGATAGTATTCAGATCCTCTCGGATCCGAGGCGGACTTGCAACGAGGCCGTTGAGACAGGCAACTGCGATCCGGGCATGCCCCTCGCATGAGGCTATGCTGAGAATCTCTGCAGGAACCCGCTCCAAGGCAAATACATAGGCTTGTGAAAAGAGTTGGGTGGCAGGGGAATGAAATGAATGCAGATCGATCCGTCGGCTTGTGATTCGTTCGTTTGTACCGCGTTCGGCGTGCTCCGGGGTAGTCCGTTCAGCCATGGAGGGACTTAGGGACCCAGGGAATGCACCGCAAGGATGACTAGTTGGATGTGATGGTGAGAGAGAGGAGTTGCGCAATCATGATGGGGACGAATGACAAAATTTGGGCAGGCCGATCCTAATAGGTGTACCGTGTACACGGATGAAAGTGACGGAGATGGAGATTGGTCGTTCCGAATGGGGCTATGGGCTAGTCAAGGCCATGTAACCATAAAAGGCAGGAGCAGCCAGGCCGGATTGATAGCCTTTGGGCATGTCCACAGAAACATGCAATCGTTCCACTTTTGATTGCTTTTCTGTTTTCTTTTGAACGCACACACTTTCCTGGATTACTCGTGTCCGCTTGGACGTTCAATCGGCACGAGTCGACGGAGCAAGAGCGAGGGAGACACCCCTTGCGGAGGAATACAAATCTGGGGTGCTTGTCCATGAATGACACGATGGTGAAGAGGCCCAGGAGGGAGGCTAGCCAGAGCCGGAAATTGCCTGAGCTATCTATCTCTGAAGCCTAGCCTCTGTCTTGGTTATACTCGCCACTCCAAGCTTGATGATCTAAAGTCGAACCACACGGTTGAATTGCAAGGACAACAAATACCGGGGATTACAGCACGGAGATATAATGTAATACGGACCGTCATGACCTGCCCAGATGGGTAACCGCGCCAAGGTCAGCAGACCGGGGGGGACCAAGGCAAAGAGCACCCTCAAAGACAAAGGATTGTTACACGTGTTACTATGCTTCATATGGCTAAATCCTTTTTCCTACTAGTCTTGATATGCGCAAGGTCACTCCCATATCGGTGGTAGGAAAAGCGAGTAACTCCGAGCTCGTTTATTTACTGAATGCCATCTCGGAATATGTTCTGGATAAAGTCAGCCCAGCGAATGTCTCGCTTCTTGGGAAAAGGGGGAGCACGTGAACGAAGGAGCACGAGAGAAAATAGGTCGGGATTCAAGCCGAGAGTGTCGCGGGTTTCTATTCGAGCGGTGCACCCCTTCCCCCGCTCGCTACCGAAAGTGACCGGTTTCCGGATGTGGCTTGCTCACCATTTGTGCTGAGGACGACAACAATGACGCATGGACACCCTGGATTTGGTGATAGACCAATAAGCGCTCACGGTCGGCCGGGGGGGGGGATTCCAGGATTCCACATGTGTGTTTGTGCGGGAAAACATGCCGAGGGTAAGGAAAAACTCATAAATCTAATCTCTCCCTCAAGCCACATTAACATTTGTCGGTTGACGACGACGGGCGTACGTAGTCCAAGGGGGTGTTTGGGGCCGTAAGGCTAATAGAATTATGTCACACAACTGTAAGCCGTCCATTGAGGGGGTCGTGGGGCTTCACGACTTCTTGGATTGCGCGTCGTCGGGAACGTTCTTGGACAGGGCGAAAGCGGTCAGGGCCTCGGTGTGTTGTTCGCCTACGGCAACACGGGATATACCTGACGCAGTTACACTGCGCAAATGTATCCAGTGTTGAGATCCTCTCTGGTTGAGCGTGACGCTCAATGTCCACCGTATATGCACTCGGTCTTTGGTAGGTCGGTCGGGCATTACCGTCGGTCCCGTACCTGCGGTGTGGGCAGCGTGGTACTCATCGAATGCTGTCGAATAATAGGGGTCTCTCAATGAACACATTCGAATTCAGTTCAAACAAAATGTCGCGCGACCCTGCGCGTGTGTATACTCTCGAGGTCCTATCTTTGGCCTGATGGCTGGTAAGATGTTTGTGTGCATAGAACGTTATCCCCTTGCCTTCATGACAAGCGAGGACGTAATCAAATGTAATCTCGTGGCTCGCTCGTTGACCGCTGTCTCGTACGTCCAGTCTTATCTCGGACTTTGCCCGCTTTCCGCAATTGAATCGCGTGCGTCGGTGGACATGGGCGAGGGCCCCCGGGGTCCACCTTACTGAGATAACTTGATGGCCATCCCGGTCGAATATGTCTCTCGGTCGCTCGCGTGTGCAAAACGTTGACCGTATTACGAAATTCGAAGGCGGCCGGGCCTTTTGAATGCAAGTTGCAGCGAGCAAGCGCTGTTGCTTATCCCCACGAGCGCCCGCTCCCGGAGACCACCGTGGACCTTGCCCGCGCTCGGATCGGACGTTGAGAAACGGTGGAAAAGATGGGGGATCGGTCAAGGTTGCTCGTGGAAGGCACCCCTCCCCGCGCGCCCGCGTAAGGAACCCGACGTCGACGGAGAGGACATAACCAGAGAAAACCGCCGACGACAAGGAACGCGCGAAGGTGTACGTCGAATGCGTGTGAGAGAGGGGGAACACAGACGTGCAGGCACTCCTTTTGCCTATGACAAAGTGGCTGCCATGGCGGTGTAATCTGGAGTGTGTCATGGAGGCTCTATCTGGTGAGAAAAAACCCAAGCATTCAGTTTCTTGGGAAAAAACCTCCAACGTTGGACTCGGTACGATGCACTTTTCTCGTGCAATAGAGAGCGAGGCCTTGCCTCTCTATCCCCTCAGTTTTGGTGCGGGAGAGAAGATCCTCTCGATATGGATTGTGGTTCGACTCTCTCTCTCTACTTGGCTGCCCGTCTTTCCTAATGCGGTAAGCAGGGCGAAGGAGGAAGGTGCCGCGCGTGCGTGCGTGCGTGTGCGATTGGGACAGAGACACCGACACGTTTTCCGCCGGGACAGTCGTGACTCTGGTGCACGCCAATCTCTCCGAGTTGAACGTACAACCACATCGGACTTAGGAGCATCGATTGGTCCGCTCGACGAGCCAATAAGCGGCGTTGTGCGGCGGAGATCAAGCTCTGCTTACACGGTCTTTTAATATTGATAACGTCAACGTTCACCCCCCAAATTACTCGTTAGCGCGGGCATTAGACCTAAACGCGCGTGTTGTGTGGCATGACTCGTAAGCAGAACGGACACGGCTAATGCAAGGTTGTGTGGCTCCCGGGGGTGGGTGGACACTTTTTGTGTGCAAGCCTCTTACATCCGGCCGTGGCTCGGCCTCTCGTTTTTTTTTTACATTGCATAATTAAAGATGGGTGGCTTGCGCGTTGTTGGGCGATGATGACAACGTCTCCGTTTCTCGAAGTCATTTCTGGGTGGAGCCGGGTGTAACAAAAGTCAGTGCTGTGTGGCTGGGCAAGCGGTCCAGAGTGCAGGTAAGCTAGACGGGAGGAGGCTCTGCTGTGTAACGCCCCAGATTTGGAAAGTCGGTCGCGGTCGAGCTCAGGACTTTTCGGCAGGAAGCGGCAACAAGACGGCCAAGATATCTGATTGATAACCCGTAACGAATCACAATCTGCTCAGAGGTAGATTACCGTCTACGTGTGTATCTACGGCAAGAGGTCCGTTCTCCGCTGGTCGACACGCGACGTTCGCGGGAGGAACAGGCTTTGACTTGAAAGAGGGGAGGGGAGGGGGGGAAGTTGCTGAAAGAGTCCTGGTCGGGGAGAGAGAGTTGAGAAGCCAGCTGCTGCCGCTGCTCCTTCAAAGTTCTCTACCAAACGCGTGGTATGGAAGCCGGGAGTGTAGTGTACCCTGTCGTTCTCTGGGTTACTGCTCTAAGGGCCTTTGCCTCTTGCTCTTTTTGCAAAAAGAGAGAAACCTTGCCGGTACGATCACGGTTCTCCACCGACGGAATGCCGATAGAGCTTATACCGTTTCCCCGGTTCTGAGGGATGTTTACACGTGTTTAGCTTTTTTTTTCAATGACTCGGTGCACCCCCGTCTCTCTGTATGCCTCATCCATCCAATCCTAATCGTCCACCCACCCCCCAAGCGGGTTTGGCAATGAGCTCCGCCCTCGGGTGGATATCTCGCGAGCGGCACTGGTCAGCCGACCGGAGAGCAAGCGACGGGGGAGTTGACCGCGTAACCCGACAGACTTAATGTGTCTGTCATCAAAGAGATATGGGGAGGGGGGGCAGAGTCCAGATGGAATGACGACAGCGACCGTTGACTGGCAGCACGGACGGGGGTGCGCTGTTTGGCTAGACTCATTTTTGGGCGGGGGAGAGGGAGAGGGTGAATCCGTAGTGCCGGGTCGTCAGGGTTGATCGGATGGCCGGTAAAGACCCTTTGGGAGGGTACATACCAGGGAAATTGGGTGTAATCCACCCCGTGAAATATTAATAAATAATAAATGCGAGGTTACAGCAACAACAACATAAAAAAAAGTGGGTTGGTAGTGCTTACCCTCTGTGTCTCTCGTTTTTTTGTGGGAGGGACCCTTTGGACCCACTTGCAAATCATTCATAACCTCAAAATCTCGCAGTCAGCCTCTAAAGCGCCTCGAGACCACGACCCCCAAGCGACTCGCCTTCTCCCTCCCTCGCCCCACCTCCCCTCGTTCCTTCTCATCACCTCTACTTCCTGCAACGCTCTTGCATGGCAGATCTCTACAACGCTTCCGCATACCGTCCATCCTCAGCTGCTTCAACTAAAGACGAGCACCACCAACCATCCTATCCACCATCAACGAACTCGCTCGTATACGGATTACCTGCTACGCCCTCCCTCCCTTCAAGTAGCGCCAGCCCCCTCGACATGGACCACCGTGACCAGGACCCGTCCAAGCCTTCTCAACCTTCTGAACCACCAAAGATGGAGAGCAAGCCCCAGGCAACCTTCCTCACCAAGCTCTATGCGTAAGTTGTTGTGTCCCCCTGCTGCTCTTCTGGGCGGGCCCCCCCCCTTTCCCGGTCGGGATCAGAATTTTATCTCGTCGATGCTCATTGGACTTGCTCTTTTTTGCTTCCGCTTGTCTTGAACAGTCTCCTCGAACGACCAGAGTACCAGTCTATGATCCGTTGGGACGCCAACGGAGAGCAAATCATCGTCGAGCGACCGGAGCAGCTCGCGCTGCACGTCCTCCCAAGCATCTACCGCCAATCCCGTTTCGCATCCTTCTCCCGTCAGCTCAACGTAAGTCGACCGCCAGCTTATCTCCTCTCTCCTACCCCACTCTACGCCTTTCCTCCACTGGGCCGGCGTTGCCTTCGCGAGGCACTCTTACTCAGAGGTTCCACTATGTTTACCTTACCCCCCACCCCCTCCCTTCCCTTCCCTCGCCCTGCCTGCCGCATGATCACCATTTGCTAATTACAATTATACCGTATAGATCTATGGTTTCATGCGCAAGGTCAACCTTCGCAATGTAGACCCAGCAATTGACGACCCCGATGCAAGCACGTGGTGTGAGTATTTCCTTCCGTCCATTGTTTTCCTCCCTTCCCGGCATGCGGGTATGTGGTGTGTCCTCGCGGTACCGCCCCGACCCTCTATCCTCGTCGGTCTCTTTTGCCCCTCATCATTTCATCTTGCTAACCATATACCTCCTTTTTTCTGTCTCATCTCTTATCTTTGCCTTGCTTGTCAATCGCGCAATTTCGCTATTGATTCAATACCTTGGGAAACACGACCGCTCATTTACCCCGCCCCGCTCGAATCTCAATCCATTTCACATCCTCCTATTCCACACCATCTCAACCTACCGATAACGACGGACCTACTACACAGCTCACCCGACTCTCACTCGGAACTCACCGCCCGAGGTTGTAGCCAACTTCAAACGACGAGTACCCCCTCGCCTCCCAAAACAGCGGAAACGCAGCGAAGCCGGCACTGAACTGCCTCGATTGGACATCCCACCTCACCAAGCTTTACCCCCACACCACCATGTACCTTCCAGCCATCAGCAGCTGGGAGGTGGCATCGGCCTTCCTACCTTACCACTCAACATGGGTGTCCCAGGCGACATGAAGAACCGACCTAGAGGCTTGTCCGCTCCCGGTCCTTACGGTATGCCACCCATGGGCGCCATGGGAGGTGGTATGACGCCCATTCAGACTCCTCAATCTGCCACTTTCCCCAGCACCGGATCGAAATGGGGTGCTCCAGGCTTAGCCCCCGGCGGTGCTCCCCCTTCGTCGTACGGTCGAAACGCCCTCCCACCGATCGCCATCCCGGCCGGCTCTGGCTCCTACGGACCAGGAGGCGGTCCGCAATCGGCTTATTCGCAATTGAGTGGGATTTCGCCGCACGACGACGGGTCGTACGGGCCTGCGAGCGCCGCCAGTGGGTATGGCAACCATCACTCGACCTCGGGGACGACCATCCCCGGCTTAAGGGATCATAATTCCGTATTCGCCTACAATTCGTACGGTGGTCCTAACGAAGGTGGGCCGACCAGCGCCAACTCGACTTCCGGTACGGGTTGGGCGTCGTCTTACGGTTTGCCTCCAGCGAGCTCTTTGACCGGTGGTGGATCGCCCTCGCACGGTGGACCTGCGGGCAGCCTCTCTTCCATCCTCAACCCTTCCGCCGGCTCCAGCTCTTCGGGGTACCCTCAACGTCCGTCGCTGACCACGGCCACGTCCTTTCCCTCCGCTCACTACTCCAGCCACGCTCCGCACAACGCCAACTCGCTCTCACCCGACTCCCGCCCCACCACGGGTTACTCCGTAGCTCCTTACGATTTGGACAGCGCCACCACTGCACCGGATTCCGCGAGGCCCCTCACGCCCGGATCGTTACACCGACCATCATCCGCCAAGTCTCTCGTCGGCCCCTCCGCCTCTCAGCTTTCCTTGCGACACGGACGACCGAGAAGGCGAAGCGAAGCCGTCGGCAACCCGTACCCTCAACCGTACTACGACGGACACGGCGGCAGCATCAACACCGATTTACGACCTGTTACAGCTCCCTCTACTGGTTCGGACGCCGGAGGTTTAAAAGGGTTGCACCTCCCTAGCGTGTCGGTGATGGATTCGTGGTCCGGTGGGCAGAACTCTACTACCACCGGCGGCGATTTCGCTTACTCGCCGACAACTCAGCATCCGGAAGGTGCTAGCGATCCGTGGGCGAGGGGGTTGAGGCCTTCAACTTCGACGTCGTCTATTTCGGCAGCCAGCACGTCGATGATTCATACCCCGCCGATTATGGAAGAGCATGAGGGTGAGACGAATGGTGCCGGTGGTCCTGGGAGGTCACATTCTATTTCTACGCCGGGGAGCAATGATGCTGGGTTGGATGGAGATATCAGCCGATGTGAGTAAGGCTTTCGAGCTTTCATTTCTCTTTTATTTCTTTCTCGTTCTTTCGTGCTTTCGTTTTTCGTTTCCTTATCGTTTTCGTTTGAACTTTTTTCTTCTTGGTGGTTCTCGTGGAAAACTTGAACGTTGTCTGTTCACAAAAATGCTGCTGCTGCTACTGCGCGCGCTCTCAAAAATCCAATCTTTTCGCTCCGCATCATTCACACTTTCTTCACTGTCGCTTCACTTTTTGGGTGTGTGTTCTCGAAAAGACTGACCTGACGCTGACTTGGCCAGTTTTGACCCACCCTCAGACGCAACCGACTTCTTCCCCCTCTCATCAACATTAAACTCTCACCACGGTTCGGCTTCACCTGATCCACTTCACGCCGGTTCGAGGTCGTACCGACCCATCTCTCCCTTGGACGGCTTGAAAGTTCCCGGGTTCGGGCAAGGCATGAAGCCTTCCGACATCGACTTTGGTGATCCTTTGCGAGACGCGCCGCTGTAAAACCCATCCCATTCCTCCCCTTGGCCGCACTATACCCCCGACCTCCCTACCACCGTCATCATCAGTCTAACCACGTTTTGCCGTACAGGCAAACTGGTGGACAGCATTCCCCCCCGTCTTGCCTTTCTCTCTTCTTGTCTCTTTTCTTTCCGGCTTTGGCAACCCCCAACCTCCCCTTGATCGAAATGTGCTTTAACTGCCCGCTTTCTCTCTTACCCACCCTTGTTTCACATGCCCAATCCTCTCTATTCCTCCCACTCCATGGCAGCGAGCTCTAGGTTCTTACATGCTCTCCCCCTTTATCCTGCCTGCCTACCACCCTTGTGCGATCCCTTTCGTTCGAATATTGTTTACATACTTTTTGGATTACCCCCCTTCCTTTGGCTATCGCTTTTTTCTATTTTTCAGCTCGCTGTCGGATGTGATTCTTCTCTCCCACTTATTATTCTCCGTCGTCATCGTTGTCCTCTATCTACGTCCCAGCTCGCGGGCCGGATTCCTCTGCCCCCTCCGTTTGTTGGATATTATCGCCCTCGCTCGGATCCGGTTGCTACCACCTCACCTCTCCCTCTCTCCCTTTGTCGACTAGCTAGTTGTGTATTATCGTCTCTAGGCCTCATCTATCTTTTCTATTTTTGCTCTCTCTCCTCTCTCGCCTGTGTACGTTGATCCTCTTTTACCTAAAAACACAATGACAAAGCGCTACTAGAGTCTATATCCCGTGTGTGCGCGTGTGTATTGCAAGCCCTTTGCCAGCCTCGTTCCGGAGAACGACGAAGGACGACTTTGGGAACAAGACGATGATGACCTCATGCGATCCCGGACCCCCCTCTGTCCCTCCGAATAACCACGTTAGCTGAGCGAACGTCGATCGACACAGGAATGGGTGGCTTGCGAAGTCCTGGGGGGGAGAAGAAAGAAGGACGAGGGAGAGAGAAGACGTGTGGGGAGGAGGCTTTCGAAATCGCGCTCTCCTTCTCCCGCGGCAAGTGCAGGATCATCAAAACATCGTCATCATGCATCGACAGACAACGAGGACGGATAGGTCGGTCGAGTCTATCTCCGCCCCTCCCTACGAAAAGCGTATTGAGTTTTTCAAATATATTCGACCCTTCGCTCAAGCGTTCGTTGTTGCGCTTCCTGATCTAACCGTCCCGACGACACCCTTGCAAGCATGATCGTTAACGCCGATCATGCTCCCTCTGCGTCCGCCATTTCGTCGTCTCTCGCGTGGCATTTCGAAGATGGGAAGAAGCCCACACAGCCGTAACGGAAGTAAAACGTCTATCAGCGCAGCCAGGAAAAAATAAAAACAAAAAGCGGGCAAGGCAAGCCACCCCATAAAATTCTCGTCGCGTGTTTAAAAAAAAGAAGAACTTCTAGCGCGTTTTCCGGGGGGTACGAGCGTCTCACTACCCTCCGCCACTGAGAGTGGCTGTATAAGGGAAGCCTTGGTTCACGTAATATTATTTCTATTTATTTCTATTTTTTTGATAATCCTGTGCATTTTTCCCCGCTGCAATGGAGTCTCTCGCGTGGTGAGAAGCCGGCTGCGCGCTGTCGCGCTCTTCCCACTGCTGTAAGTGCTCTCTCGTCCGGCCCTTGGTTTCCCTTCCAAGACAAGGGAAGGGGCGGGACTCGTGATTGGAGGGGATTACCGACTCGATCGCGCTCTCGCCCGACCTATGAAAACGGTAGAGCGACCGGGGATGGAAAGCCGGGGGTCAATTCGCCGGGGAAATTTAGGTAGCCATGGACCGTTGCATGGGCCGAAGATACATACAATGGCACAGCGTGTCAGATCGCAGATTATATTATTCATCAGCAGTAACAGCGGCCGGGGCCCATGGCATTTCCCCATTCCAGGTCGCAATTACTGCTCATCTCATAAACGGAAGGGGGGGGGAAGAGGGGTGATGGTGGGTGTTGGGATGGGACAAAGGGTTGACAAGTTGATCGAGAGTCCGTAAACCAACAAGGTTACGTTTTGGGGGGGGGGGGATATTTGGGGCACTGGGAAAGAAAAAAAAAGGGCATCTGGACTCGGGGCGCCCTGAGTGGGCAACGTAACTCCAAAGCGGTGGGATTGGGGGGATCCCGGACGGATTTGGTATTCGTATTTTGACCACTCGACGGACATGTCGCTGCGTGCGCTCGGAGCTCGAGCTGCAGCTGAGCTTGGCGGTGTCTCAAACTATTCAGAGTTTCGAGCTCGCCATCATATCCGTTCAGGCGTAACCGTTTCCCGGACCTTGCCAGATGCGGAACTCGAAAACCTCGAAGAAGAAAAGCTTGTTTTTTTTGGTTGTCTATCTTCAAGAACATGACTAGTACATACGCGTCACTGCCACCAACCCTCTCTTATCATCCAGGTATCCACGAACGTTGCGGCTACCTGCTCGCTGTGCCCGTCAGTTCCCGTCAGCCCCCCCATCTCTAGCAGTGACGCCACCGTTCCACAAGCCACAGGCGCTGCAGTGCAGTGACGTCGAGGACGATCGAGAGGAAGGCTTGGAGGGGGGGTCACGAAGCGTTCTTGGAGGCTTCTTTGGTGGCTTGCTAGCCTTTCCTTCTCTCTCCCCTCCTTCTCTTCCTTTCAGCGCACTTCCGACCATGCGCGAAAAGAACCGTGTATGTATTCCCCATTATTACCCCTCAACACAGTTCCTCCACACACACTCACAAAAAATTCGAAATTCGACTGCGTGCACCTCGAACGGGACGTAGCCGGCACTGGCTCACGTTCCTCTTGTCCCTTTCCAGCTTTTCTTTGTTTACCTTACCTCGTCCTTGGGAACGAATGGGCACTGACTTGTCCGTTTGTGCACGCATGGCAGCTTGTCGTTTACTGATCACTGATCAAAATCATCATCTTCATCTCCATCATCATCATCAACAAGTTCCCTCATTTTCAATTTCAGCCCAATACAAATCAAGGCGCTGCGCCTCGGCCCCCTTCACTCCCGCTCCACGGATAACCTTGGCCCTTGTACTTTTTACTTTCCTCTCTCCACACGCAACAACAAAGAAACGCGGGTTCAAGCTCCGGCGGTGCAGCTCCATCATCTCCATTTAACCTCTTCACTATGGGGTTAATCGGTTCTCCCGTCCGTCGGAATGCCGACCGCACTGGTCACATCACCCACACCCCTTTTCATTGACCGGCAATGGATAACAAGGACGGCATGCCAAAAAGAGGACCACTTAAACCATTCTCGGCCGTCGACTCGCGCTCAGCTGAGTACTAAGCTCCAACCGAGGCCCTTGTTATCCAAAAGCCGGATTTCTGTTTGTTATTATTATATATATTTGCACACAAAAAAGTGAGAACTTTAAAAACGAGCGACTCGAAAAGAGAAACGAGGCGAGGGGGCGATATTTGCACAGATTACTTATACGATAAGGCGAAAAGGACGGTAAATAGCGAGCGAGTGAGCGAGCGGGAGAAGAGAGAGATCAAAGAGCGAATGAGGTGCATCCGAAAGTCCGTGTGGGCGGGGGAGGGGAAAAATCAGCTGAAAATGTACAAGGAGACCGAAGGGGGAGGGGGAGAGCCAACCAGGGGGATTGGGGGACACGAGAGCGGATGTGCGAGATGTATACAAGTGAGACCGGGGGAGAGGGAACGTACGAGTGAAGAAAAAGACCCGAAATCCTAGGTGAGGGATTGTCGAAATGGATCCGAATGGAAGAAAATGGCCCGCCAAGAGATGGATTGAAGATCAGCAAAATCAAAGGTGAAAAGTGGAAAAAGCAAACCAGAGGTTGAGCTCATGTGTATGAGACGAGGTCTGTAGAAGCCCAGTAATGATGAAAAGAAGGAGAAAAGAAATCAGATGAGAAAAGCGGGAGAGCATAGAGGGAGGGAACGCAGTCCTAAGACCGCTTATGAAGGATGCACGCCTCTGTAGGGCGACGGCGTCCTGGACAGCGGCATGGATGGTCTAAAAGGCGACTCCATCATCACGTTCGCCTCAGTACCGCCAGCCAACCTCGCAAAGTCGAACGAAGGCCGCCTCGAATCGTCCTGCGCCATGGGAGACAGAAACGCCACGGACTCGCCCTCCTCCTCGTCCGTATCGCGTATGATCCGTCCACGACCGGTACCACGAGAATGATGATGGTAAGGCAGGTTGTCCGCGAAATCGTCGTCCGCATCGTCCACAGCCCGCCGTGCGACCCACGACAAGTAGACCAAAACGACGAGGCACAGGATCACGCCGAAGATGGTGAAGATCTTGTTCCAGTCCTCTCCATCGCCCTCGTCGTTACCGCTCTCGGTGGTGTCTCCGTCGTTGGTCGCCGAGTGCGAGTGCGTGTGGTAGTCGCTGAACTTGTGGATCGACGCGCCGATGGTGGTGTGGACGATGACCTTGAACAAGGACAGAGCGGTGCACCAGGTGTAGGTGCTGAACGAGATGCGAGAGGTGGCGAGGAGAGCGTTCATCAGGTTGTACGGATACGGCGAGAGGCGAATGAGGAACAGCAACTTGGGCTGCTTCTCGACGACGCGGATCGCCCGCTTGATCGAAGTCGGTGCCGAGGCGATCATCTCGGCCAAGTGCGACCGTAGGTAGGTCCTTGACAGTGCGAAGACGACCACCGCCCCTGAAAGAGCTGCAAAGTATGAAAGAACCGCGCCTATTCGGAGAGACAAATTCGCGTCAGGAAAAAGCGCCATCCCGAACAAAAAACAGACATCACGCATGATTGCAGGGATGGATTGAAAAACTACGTACCGTACCATGCACCCAGACAGTATCCTGAAAGGACGATCAGTGTTGAATACAACGGCATCGGAGCTGCATAACAACAAGACAACACGGTCAGCTCTTCCCCGTCATTCCCGTGCCCGAGTTGGCGCTGCGCGACTAGAACGAGACTCACGGAAGGTGGTGATGAAGATGAGGAAGAACAGGATAGCTTGGCCTTCATAGCCTTCAGTCCTTATCCAGTCCGATAACTTTTCAAGACCTGGAATGAAAAAAAAAAAGCGCCACCGGCGTCAAAAAGGGAAACATGGTCAGCCACCGAATTGCAATATGCACTGCACACGCAGCAGAGCTCATTGCCTACCTAAAAATACCTCCTCCTTGTACCATCCGATCGCGACGAGGAACGCCACACTCGTAGCTATCCAAGCGCCCAGGGGAATCCAAGCCTTCAACCTCGGGGAAACGCTCTGACCGCAACACGTCGACGACGTTCCCGCGTCGCTCGGAACCGAGGAGCTATGCCTGTGACTGCTGTACTGCGGGGCCGGTGGCGGATGGGAGTGATAGCGATGAGGATAGTAGTGAGGCTGTTGTTGGGCGGACCGCGACGAGAAATCGAACGATGGACGAGAGCGCCCGCGCGCTTCGGAGGAACCGTTGCTCTGCCAGTGCGGGTCGTCTCGAGAGGTCGTCCGCGCGTGGCCCTTCCCCGACCGGCTCGTGCGATGAGAGCGAGGCGCTCGGGTCTGCTGGACGTCGGGCGCGACGCGGGATGAGGCTCCGCTCTGTTGTTGTTGTTGTTTCTGCAAGGTTATTCCTGACTTTTCGTCGAAATTGAAATCGTCCATTGGAACTGCTCCCGCTTCCTTTTCGCTCGTCGACGCCACAGGAGTAGATGAAGAGGAGGAGGAGGAGGAGGAGGACGTTGCTGCTCCTGCGGTTGCTGGGTAGAAACTCAAGGTCTGTTGGTAGCGGAACGGTGGTCGCGGCCCAGCGCGATTTGGACTGGAGATGGTGGTGGCTTCGCGACTTGGCGGCGGCATTCTTCTTTTTGCTTGGCTTCTATGTGAGATGTAATTTGTGGTTGTTTCTTGTTGCCCACTGCCCTTTTGTCGAGCAGGTTAGGGAGGTCGAGGGATGAGATAGTAGAAGAGAGAGATGATGAGGCCACTCCTGCGAAAAGATATTTCTGGTGACGACTGCGGAACGATCGGGTGCGTCGGTCTTCTTCTGCCTCAAAATACGACGGTAACCAATACGAGAAAACGAAAGTGTAGTTGTACCCCGAAGGTAGCAGCAAGGCAAGAGGTTGAAGAGAGGCCCTTTAGACGATGATGAAGGGAGAGTCAAAGTGGTCGAGCGGGTGGGAGAAAGAGGGGAAAACGAGGGGAAAAGGGAGGGGTCGGGGGAATAATTGCAGCGTCGACCAGTGAGGAGGGGCTTGGCTTCGGACCTACGCGGTCCGCCGCGTCACGCCACCGGATAATCCGCCCCTATGCAGACGGTTGTCTCCGCTCTCGACGGCATACTTGACAAGGTCTCTCGCGACAGCGGTCGACTTTGCAAGGCAGCGCTCAGGACCACGTTGTGAACGACTGCGTCCAATCTGACGCGGCATATTACCCCGGCGTTGACCGTCTGCACCCGCATGCTTGAATACGCCAAGCGACGGAACGCTCCACGCGGTTTCGACCGAGATTCAATAAAAACGGGTATGGCCTCGCTAGCGTATTCAGACACGCTCGACCTCGACGTCCTGAAGATCCTTCCGATTCCGAGCATTTGGCCAAGGTTCGATAGAGCACGCAAAGTCCCAAGACTCGAACACTGCAACCTTGAGGATTTCTTTTGGCCTTGGCTGTGTGCTTGAAGTAGTAGGCGCGGTTCATGTGCGTTATTAACCGACGTCATGGACGCGTTTGTTGGGCTTACCTCCATACGGTAAATTGGTTCTGGGGGGGCATATGTCCAAGCTGCCTGACTCAGCAAAGCAGAGCCGGAGGCCGCCTCACTCGAGCTTGAAGCAGCATCTCTCGCCCACACCTTCAATGTCAATCCGTTGGGGGCGGGATGTGGGCAGCTCCACCTTTAAGCAGAATCTCGGCTGCATGCGGTAGATCTTGTACCCGCTCCCCGAAATATGTCCAATTGGCTGAGTGGGTTCGGGAGGCGGGAGCTTGAGCGCAAAGTTCATCGATTCCTGCTCAAGCTCGATGATAAGATAGCCAGGAGAAGGGATTCCTGCCTGAAGAGGTATAGGGAGCGCCGCTAGTCCCCCGGATGTGTCACCTGTTTATCACTTCCAAGTGTGAAGGAAAAGACGTCAAGATAACTGGAAACGTCCGCTCGGAAACCCGATGTTCTGAGAGAATATCTTGATTATAGCAAATTCAATGCCTTGAAGACCGAAGTCGATGGGGTGCGTTACCACATTTGGGACGTCAGGGTACTTGCAACCCTGGCTTGTGTGTCTGCTCCCGCTGGACGGGTCGACAGACATCAGACCATGTGGAATTTTGAATAGTCTCAGTGACTGGTCAACCGACCTCGACGTGGGCGAAATGAACGGCATTGCTCGTTACCTATTCGCGGGGCTTGTCAACGCCGCTTTCTCGTCTTGAAGCTTTTCCCAGCATCATCGAGTTCCGTCTTTTGGACACATGATGTCAGCTGTGTAGTTCTAATTTCATTCTGGTTCTGTGGGAGCTTGTGTTGGGCTACACTTTCAGCAAGAGGTCTTCCATAAACGTCGCGACGGTCGCGACGGTGTAATGGTCACCGTCGCGGGCCCAGCCTCATCATCCCCGGGAGTCAAGGTGACTAACTTCACCGCACAACCTGCATACGGAGTACCTCTCGGCGCGAATGAAACGAAAAGACCAAGAACAGATGTTATTTTCATCCTTTGGATCCGAGCACCCTAGTTTTCTGGCATCCGGCAACTCAAAGTACCCGACCCGCCTCAAGGAAGATAGGTAGAGCCATGTCTCGTCAGCGTGGAATTCCTTATCTGGTCGGCCATAATCCGACCGAGTCCTTTGAAGGCCCTTCAAAACAAGAAGAAGCTTCTCTTTCGCCGAGGATCCTGACACGACAACGTACTCATGGCGCCCACGCATATGTACCTCTCGTACCATGTTATCACATGCACATGTCTGCCGGACTCTTTCCCTTCGCACTTCCTAAAGCTAAACCCGAACTAGGGTTCCCGCAGTTCGATTTCCTGTTTCCCTTGACGTGTTATTCCGATCCCTTGGGTTCTTTTCCTGGGAACGAGGATTGCTCCATTAGAATTTCGAAGAAAAAGCCTACTCTCTCCGCAAACTACACGCTTATTGGGGAGCCATTTCTCGCGCGTCCCTTTAGAGAAGGGTGAAGATCGTTCCCTCCGGAAAGTGTAAACAGCCGACGGCTTAGATGGAGCGATTTCTTTTGTAAGATTCGACATTCAGGCGGCTTTATGCGAGTCCTGCCCGTTCGACTTGTCGGGAAGCGGAATCCTCCGCCTCGGGTCTCTCGGCACATATACGAAATAGTAGACGTTCCCTCGATGTACCAGCTTGTAGGCTAAGAAGGCAAATAAAAGTTCTCCGCCGGCGGCAGATGGGAACGTTTACCAAGATCGGAGTTGCACGTCGGGCCCCGATTTGGAACAAGGATTTGGCACTTGACTGTAGGAATTGGCACGGATATCCATAATACTATCGGCACTCCGAGAGATGTTTAAAGGTATTATTTCAATAAATGTTTACACAGCGAGCGAATCGAAGGGTCCCCAGTCTAGAATAAGACTTGAATATGGATCAGTGTCCCATGATATTTCTTGGGCGGTACGGCTCGTCTATCGAGCTAATCTCCTCCTCCGTTAGTTGAAGGTGAACACCAGCTGTGAAACCATCGTGTTATCGTTGTGTATGACAGTGAATGCGGTGGGACTCACCACAGAGGTCCACGAGCTTCTCTACGCTCGTCGTGCCAATGACTGGAGCCGTCATGAAAGGCTTCGAGAGTGCCCACGCTAAAGCTACTTGGGCCATACTGACCCTACGCTTCTCCGCAATTATAGCTATTCTGTTACCCAATGGAATGAGTTCTCGATCTTTCGGTCAACTTTTCAATCCCCATAGTCGACCTACCGCTCGTTGATCGCGTTCTGCGAGTCGTCTGGGTTATATCTGGCGTAGAACCTATCGACCAATATCAAAACTCACACTCTTAGACAGAAAACTATGGAACGTACTTGTCCTCTAGGCTTCTAAACGAAGCTTGGTTTACCGGTCGGCAGAGGAAACCCTTCGAGAAAACAGACCAAGGAATCATCCCAACCCCGAGGTCCTGAAGAACTGGGACCATTTCGCGTTCTTCCTCGCGGTAACAAGCGCTATACAGGTTCTGCATTGAGATGAACTCGGTCAATCCACGGGATCGGGCATAGTTTTGCATTTTGTAGACTTAAAGTGAAGTCAGGTGTCGTGATGGATACTCGGCTATCGGCACGACTCACACTGCCAAGCGTAGCATGACGACATTCCAATATACCGTGCATATCCGGCCTTGACTACGTCGTCTAAGGCTTGCATTGTTTCCTCGATTGGTGTTTCCGGATCAAACCGATGGCCTGTCATTGGAGGTTAGTACATGGCCCGACAGAAGGAAAGCTCAAAGATTCTTACACTGCAGAACATCGACGTATTCAAGCTGGAGGCGTTCGAGAGAGCGCTTGATCGAGTCGAAGATATGCTGGGTGAGTCGTCAGTGAAGTGAAACACCTATCGGGGTACGTAACAAGGAAACATGCGACGTACCTTCCGACTGAGACCGAACTGGTTGGCGTAACCTCGTCTTTCAAGTTCTTTCTTTGAAGTAGTTGCCCAAGCTACTGCGTCGCCGTTCATGGTCTTTTCAACCGGGAGTCCTACTTTTGTCATGACGACGATCTCATCCCGAGGTAGGTTGAGTGTCTGAATCGCCTTTCCCAGTATAATCTCAGACATTCCATTACTATAGCAGTTGGCTGTATCGAATGTGTTGATTCCAAGGTCGTATGCAGCTTTAATGTGAGCGATGGCTGGAATATATCATGCTCGATCAGCGGAACATCTATGAAAAGCCAGTATGGAAGACATACCCTCATCCTCCCCAATCGTCCAATGCTGCCACCCCGGAGTACCATAGCTCATACAGCCCCTGTATCTGATGTTCAACACTGTTGATTGAAGATGGAATGATATCTAACCACTCACAGGATCAGCCTCGACACCTTGAGGCCGGACCTCCCAAGCCGAACGTACGGCATTGAGAGGTTTCTCGAGGGAACATTTGACGATGACATTGGAGGATAATGGAATGTGTGAAGCGAGTGGAGGCTCTCTTGCTCTGAGTGGTCAGAAAGGATGTGGAGCGGGAGAGCTGTAGCTGGACATTAAGTACACCGACGTTGGACCCCATGTTGCGATAAATTACTTCAAACCCCACAGACAAGCTGGTTATTTCACCGGAGGTGAGATCAGACTTTATTGTCACGCTGATTATACTTGAATGCCGCAGTGATGCACGAGGCGACGGGCAATCCCCGCGAGCGCCCGTCTGCGCGTCCGATGGGACTAGCTATTGCATAACCAGATAGATCTAGAACTGGCTCTCCTCCTAAACGCGCATTTTCAGACGGAGAAGTCACTGAATGAGCTCCTCTCGTAGC
Source organism: Tulasnella sp. UAMH 9824 (assembly GCA_019633595.1). NCBI lineage: Eukaryota > Fungi > Basidiomycota > Agaricomycetes > Cantharellales > Tulasnellaceae > Tulasnella > Tulasnella sp. UAMH 9824. The sequence continues at coordinate 85,019 of WSUI01000014.1, read as the reverse complement.
TAGGCAGTGTCGATTTCCCAGTATAACAAGACCACCGTATTGCTCCGTATTATGCAGAACGGCGTTCAACGGTTTAGCTCGGCTAATAAGTGTACGAAATGCCACGAGGCAAGGAGAATAATCAACACCTCGGTCAGCGTGATTCCGTAACCCGGCTGGCCCATTTCAGCAAGAATGCTTCGGGCAAATGGAAACATCCCCAATGAGAACTTAAACCGATCCTTGGCGAGATGGTACAAGCTTCATCGGTGCCGGTTTCTCGAGGGAAATGAGATAACCAATGTACAGCATGCCTAAGCGCGCTCGGTACGGTCCTTTGCCGCGGCAGAAGGCCTTACGGAGTGGCGCATAATGTGTTTATATGGTCATCAGGCGTCTTTTCATTTCGGGAAATTGGGCATAATTGACTCCTCGGTGAACTGAAATCACTGATTTTCCAAATACGTCAACTTTCTGGCATTCCCAGATCAAGCCTTTCCAAAATCCAACATAGAATGGGGACTTCTAGACCACGCGTGATGCCGAGGAGTCCCGGTCATCCACGATTCGCAAATTGCCGGCTCTAGCAGTGCAGTCAGATGCCTCTGAGGGACTCGCCTCAAGGAACTGGTACTCCCCGTTGATCGCCAGAACATAAGCTCCGAACATTCGGTAGTGAGCGGAAGGGTCCGGGTCCTGGCTCTCGGTGACTGGTGGCGTAGGGAGTTGGTTGAGGGAAAAAGCAGAGACCTAATTCGAACTCCGAACAGAATCAATCCGGTCCAAACTTCAACGGGCAAGCCCAAGTCCTCAAATGTCATCTAACCCCAGTACAACATCGAGTCTAACCTTATCAGAGGAACTCAGTGGTTGGAAGGCTTTGGTTGAAGCTAGCGTAACCGCTTTGCTGTCGAAGTTGGACATCTCTGAAACCTCCGCGTCGACGTAAGACTATCAGAGTATGAACTAGCACCGGTATATGGTTGCTAACGTGTTTTAACGGCTGAAGGCAGTCAGAAATCGACGATAATATTGCCAAGCTTGACATAGTTCTAACGCAATATGCCAACTCGATAGGAAAGCGGCAGATTGTACTTCGACACCGCAGGAATGGAGAGGTACCCATCAACCGACTTCCAATTGAGATCTTTATCCACATCATCTTCCTTGCTGTGGGTGGATGGGAGGACTGGAATATCTTACTCCTTCTCAGAGCGATGATGGTATGCAGAACATGGCGAGACACCATTCATTCCGAGCCAACCCTCTGGTGCCAGCTTTCGTCCTATCAAAGCGACTGGCACAATCAACTCGTGCTTAGACTCAACCCCTCTGCGCCCCTCGTCGTCAATAGCACATCTAAACTCTGGCTTCAAAATAACATGCAAGCTTCTAATCCCAGTCGGTGGAGAGGGTTTCGCTTCAAAGGGCAGTTATTCCCGGCTGTTTTCGAGGCGCTACGGTCAGCAAGAAGCCTCCAAGTACTGTCTATCGCCGCTGGTTCCCGCTCCACGTACGGCGACCTTCCCCAGGTCACGCTTCCAAATCCAATCGATCTCCTCATCTTGGATCTAGAATTCGTGACCGTCCCATGGTCGACCGTTCAAGGAGCGCGACTGGAGGTACTTTCCCTCCAAGGCCTGCGGCAAAATAGTCCTTCTACTTCAGAGATTCTAGGAATGCTTTCGAATTCTCCCTGTTTGCGCCGCCTTGTCCTTCAGCTCCTTAATCCGAACGATGGAGACGATCCTACTTCTGATGCTTGGCCTTCGTTTGACCCCAATCCTGACAGCATCCACCTCCCGGTGCTGAATACCGTCAGCATTCGCTCAGTATCCAGAACGCTCTCCCACGCAATTCTGGTCCGTCTCGACGCTCCTGGATGCAAGGCCGTGGACGTTTTTCATTGCCACCCTGGCCATTTCAACCCGTTGTCACAATCGGCATTACCCACTACAGTCAAGCCAATTCTACAAACGGCAAGGCGCGTCGTAATATCCTATAGCGCCTCAAACCCGGTAGATGGAATGGCATTGCGGATCGAAACAAAAGGTCCTGAAGTCCGGATTCGGGACGTTGCAAGACCTGCCGTGGCAGAAAGTCCAGGACTGAGCCTCTTCATACCGTTGCGCGATGAGGAAGATTGGAGCTGTGTGATACGCTCACTCGACCTCCGGAGTCTCCCAAATAGCCTGACTTTACGGCTTACATCCGCTTGGACGTTGTCCCTGGCAGGCGAGGCAAACGGCACAGAGCGGACGGTGGCGCCAAGTCTCTTGGTGGGCGACTGGGGTACTTCACTCGAGTGCATCGAGTTCGACGGTGCTTTTGATCCCATACCTATCCTCCAGTACCTATCAAGTCCTCAGCCTGATGGAAGTGGTAGCAAGCATTGGATGTGTCCCCGGCTAAAAACAATCGTTATCAGCGGGAGCGTGCCCTGGAACCAAGCATACACCGACGAACTCGAGAATTGGTGCATCGCGTTTCTCCGGCGGGGCTCTAAAAGCCTAGATGGATTGTCACCGCCGGAGCAAGTGAAGAGGATGCTCGTCCACCAGGGAAACATTCAGTACAATCTGTATCGCATGAGAGAGTTTCGTGATGTGGAGTTCTTCTCTGTTAATACGGTTGTGATATGACGAGGTCTCCCAAATCGAAAAAAAAAATAAAGTGACTGTGCACGTCGTTGACGAAAGATTTGGCCAAAACGGTTGTATTTTCCAAAATTCTTTCTAGAACAGTTTCTACCAGCTTCGCAATGATACACCTCAGGAGGAAGGAATCCGCTACGCCGTTAAGCATTGGCCCCGTTAGTGGTGGCCAATGACGGGTTTAGGTTTGTATGGCTCATCAATCGACTTGATTTCCTCCTCGGTCAGCTTGACGTGGACGCCGCCTAAGAAGGCAGAGGATTAGAAAATTGGAGTCAAAACAACGCAGAATGATTATCGCCTACCGACGATGTCCTTCAGCTTCTCCAAGCTCGTCGTTCCGACGATAGGAGCTGTCATAAACGGCTTGGAAAGCGACCAAGCTAGCGCAACTTGAGCCATGCTGATGCCTCGTCTCTTGGAAATTTCAGCGACGCTAAGAACATGCGGGTCAACAAATGTCGCTAAGAGAACATATTAGAATGCCGCACCGCTTGTTAATTTCAATCGATGGACCGTCGGTTGTAGGATCGGACTTTGTGAAAGTGTAAAAGCTGCAGAGCGAGCAAGGTTAGAGATGAATAGATGAAGAAATAATGGGTACGACTCACATATCCGAGCTGCCTCGGGTAGTTTCCGCCTCGATTGGCCTAGTCAGGAAACCGCGTGCCAGCGGCGACCAAGGAATCATGCCAACGCCTATATCCTGCAGCAATGGTGCCATTTCTCGCTCTTCCTCGCGATATATCGCATTGTGGTAGTTTTGCATGGAAATAAACTGGGTGAGACCGTGTTCGCGAGCATATGCTTGCATCTTATGGACTGAACCGAGATTCATCAAGACCCGCTTAGGCTGAAGAGATGAGCGACTCACATTGCCAGGCGTAGCATGATGACATCCCAATATACCTCGCGTAACCGGTCTTTACAACGTCATGGAGTGCTTGCATAGTCTCTTCAACGGGGGTGTTCGGGTCGAAACGATGGACTTGACCGTAGATGATTTAGTCAGACCTCCACACGGACGAGTAAAGGTAACTACGCACGTTGGTATACGTCGACATAGTCAAGCTGTAGTCGCTCCAGAGATTTCTTAATAGCGTCGAATATGTGCTTTGGAACGGAGGCATCGTCAGACAGGCGACCCGTCACCGACAATAACGCTTACCTTTCGACTTGAGCCATATTGATTAACATATCTCATCCTGTCAAGTTGAGCGGGACCGGCAGTTAGGTAGCCTCTGAAGTCAGGGTCATGCGGGACAGCTTGGAAACACTTGGTCATAATAACGATTTCGTCTCGCGGGAGATTGTATTTCTTAATGGCTTTGCCGAGAACAATTTCTGAGCGACCGTTGGCATAGACGTCCGCAGTGTCGAATGCATTGATACCAAGATCATAGGCTGTCTTGATGTGCTCGATACCTGTGGTGAGACTGTTCACCAAAGAGGGCAGAACTCTATGTACCGAAAATACTTACCGTCTTCTTCATCGAGAACCCAATCAAGCCACTTAGAAGAGCCGTAACTCATGCATCCCCTGTGCGAAAACGCACCGCAAATATTTTAATGTGAATCGGGATCCAGCAGGATGAACATCACGTACAGGATGACCTTGGATACTTTGAGTCCCGATTTGCCCAATCGGACGTATTCCATGGATGTTTGGTTCGTAGCGTCGCTGCTCATTGTATGAGGGGGGGGGGCAAGATAGATGAAGCTGTCGCTGAAAGTTCTGGAGATAGGAGCGATTGCTTTGGGTTGGATGCTAGCTGATGGACAGCGACATTGCTGAGTCCTGACCAGCTTTATATACATGATCGTCGCTAAGTGATCGAGGCAACACCCGACGTCCCGCTCTAACAGCCCTCCACCTGTCCTCCACCCAAGAATAGCGCTCGCCGTCACGAATGGTATGAGAGAGAGTGGCAAATGCAACCCCGAGGCTTCGTTCAGCAAGAGAGATTCCCGCGCCTTCTGAGAAAGGAAATCGCCGTAGTGGAGGAGGTCGGTGGAGGAACTGGATGACGTGAAACTGAACACGTACAATTATTCTGCTCCACCCCCAGACCTAGGACAGGATGACTCGCTGATCTATTGTCATATAGAAATTCGAAGATTTTGATATATTATTAGGCCCTAGACGTAACATTGTCATAAGAGGCCAAAGCCCAAAAGGCGAATTGACCACTGGCGCGATCGCGGCCGCCGGCGAATACTCGTTCAGGTCTGTTGACACCTGACATCTCCTCAGAACTCATGCGCTCTTGATCTTTGTGAAGCCTGGAGGGTCATTAAATGGATTTGACGAAATTATGGTGCATATCGGACGATTTGGGCGCTCTGATCATCCCCACCATCGTTCAACTCACGTTCACCCCAATGACCGCCCATATTGCCGAAATGGGGAATAGAACGGGCGACAAGTATTCAAGTATGCAGGAGAACTCTACCGGCCAGACTGCTGTTTGCAGGACATAGCTATCAGAGCCGTCCCACACCCATTGGGCGTCTATCAGACTTTGCAGGATGCCGTTTAACGTGGCCAGACGAGTCAATTGACAAACTTCGTACCGAGGCTTTGGCTCTCAGCTCTTAGCAGCGATAATATCTCCTCGCTGCAACACTGATAGTACAGGGCCGTATACCTGAACCGACATGGCTAGAGAATGAAAACCCCCCAACTTATTTTGGCGACAGAAGCCCTCTAACACTCAATTTGATGCGGGATTCCAGCGCGACGGAATAAGATGGCTTGTCGTTGGAGAAGGCCTTAAAATACCAACGGAGGCTGCTATGCACAAACGGTTAGACACCAGTCAGTTCGCCATACGGTACCCAATTGCAGGTTTCAACTCTGGTATGCGCTGGGGGCTGCAATATCAAATCCAACGCATCTCTGTTACCTGAGATCTTATTCAAAGTCTGTTTTGCAAGAGATCCCTAGCCATAGAGTATATAGTCCCTGTGGCTGGAAGATATCGGCAGAAATGGACGGAGTAGCACGTTCTCGACGCACCGACGCACCACCGCAGTCTAAGTACCTTTCGTCCTCGTAGTTTCCGCCTCAAAATTCGGAAGACAAGTTCGGAGTTTATTCCATGGGACCTGCAATCAATACATACCGAAACAGGCGTAATCCGGGTCCATCGCGGTCAGTTACGGACCGCATACGGCTTGGGGAAATCAGCATTTAGCGTGTTGGGGAACGGATTGGCCGCGTTTCGGGAACACACACGCAAAATAGAAGAAAAATATACCGGCACGCGGGTTTTGCTTACCCTTTCCCTCAAGAATGACAATGAGGATATGATTACCGTGGTCGCTTTTCCGGGCATCCTTCAGTGCGACGGCATCTTCGATACTTGGTCGAACCCGGTGCGTGGTCACCTAAGCAAAGCACGAGCATGCAAGCCACTAACTCTGAGAGGTGAGCTCATCTGTAACTCCCGACGGTTTGGATGCTGTGTCACCGTGAAACGTATGCGACAACCAGGGTCGTGAGCAGAATGTCCCCAACTCTGAGAGACCATCACATCAACAACTAGAGCTAAGTTTACCCCAATATAAGACTTCCGCAGCGCTTGGGGCAGCCCCGACAACTTCAAGCAATGCGTAGGTTGTTCACCGTGGATTGACATTGGATCTTGGGCCAGGAACATAATAATTTCTCCTCGACCTGTAACCCTCTCTGGACACTTGCTCGACTCAGCATCAATATTGAACGCTTTCCGTACCACGCAAACGATGTTGTCGGGGTTTTATTGAGCATAACAGTGAGTCCAGACCTGTACGACTGCGTTTCCCCATTGACGGTTCATGGTAATGACAAAGCACCTCCGGCTTCCGACATTACCCGCCCCAATGTAACACACAGTTCTCCACCCCTAATAAACGACCCGCGAGCTGCTGAATATGAGGCGCATCCTGTGTAGTCATTCATCTCCCCTCAACTAACCGCTAAGTTTGATCGCTGGGAAACCCCGCCATGCTTTCTTCTCCGCATCACGGGACCGTTCAAGCCACTGCACGCATTGATCCGGACAACGCTCAAGCTTTGCTCGGTGAGAGATCTCGGATCACATCAACAGACCATAACTCTAGCAAACGCCAATCAAGTGAACTTGAACGCGACAATAAGACAGCAAGCGACTCTGAATCCGAAATGGTCAACGTCAAGCTGTCCCCAACTCTCAAGCAATTGTTGTCACTGCGCAACCCCCTTCCACAGCCAGGGCCTTCCGCTGCGGCTCTGAACAAAGTCTTCGCACAAACTCTAGGTGACCTGAGGTCGTCTTCCAAGTCTCCGGTTCCACCGAGCGGTGGTGATAGCGAGGGGGTCTTGAAAAGTTGGGTTGTTGTTGCGGTAAGATGACCTTCTCTTGATCCTCTTATAACTCAAGGAGCTTGCGCTGAACGATTAATATATCGGTATTTCTATTAGACGGCAACGCTCCTCACTACAAATGCGCCATCCACCATGGCTCCGTTGTACAATTTCGTCACACGGGTCTCGGATCATGGGCTGGCAGCCGAAGCCTCTACAGACGCCTCTGTACCACTGCAGAAGAAAGTAGAACGTGTTGCTTTAATGAGGGAAGCCGGCTTGAAATGTGCAGTCTTGACGGGTATCCCAAAGGTGAGGGATGATGATGTGGCTGAGCCCTGCTTTCTCTGTGAACTTATCCTACTCCTCCTCAAAGGTCATCAACACTCTTGGGGCTCTAAGAGAGGCCTTAGACAGCGACGTGAAAGCCGAAATGGATGCTTCGCAGTTCCCTCGACGGTATGATTATGAGCAACCATCCAGCAAACCACTATCTGGACCCTGACGAACTGCCTCATGTTGCAGTGAAGTGTCAAGCCAGAAAGCCACGAGAGAACGTGGCGCCGCACTTTTCGAGTCGATATACAACCCACATTCTGAGAAGCTTCTCAGCAAGCTAGGTCGCTCTCATCCCGACTTTCCAGGTTGGTCATACTTCGTTCCTTCCGCGCGTCGGCTAGTCCTCACTCCCAACCTTCAAAACAGGTTTTATCATCGAGCATGCATACGGAGGGGTCCTCTCCAACCCTTCCCCAGAACCAAACTCATCTCCCAGTTTCGACACGCCGTTGATCTCTCGAACTCTCACTTCAGCCCTCGCCGTGGCCTGCCTTCGTGCTCAGGGAGGGGTCGGACCGCAACTAACCAGCCACGTTTTCGGCCTTCTGAAAGCTCACCACGAAGGCAACCAAACTCCAATCGAGCAGTGGATCTCCACGGAGGAGGGTGCTGAATGGGTCTTGGGAACGGTCGACCAGTTATGTGATGTTGTTCGAGAATCTGGGGACCCAACCTTGCAGGACTCTGCCCGCTTGTGAAGGGTCCCGTCCGCCCTTTACTGTAACATAGATATTTTCATGACAGAATTCTGGGTAGCGTAACTAATCCATATAATCAAGGATACAAAAAATCGAGGGGGTAAACAGGCATAGTGACGGCCACGACATAGACTGGAGGGCGATCCCACCGCAGCTAGTGTGGATGAAAGAAGGGAGAAGAACGTGGGCATGCGAGGGAGAAAGTTCAAGATATCATAAGGAAAGCGTTCCAAGAAACATTATAAGTGTGACGCAGGATCTACAGGAGTAGAGACAAGAATGGTAGGAAAACACAAAAAAATAAAAACAATAAGCTTACTGTCGGATGAAGGACAATATCGCGTATTCAGCTAAGCAGTGGTAGGGACAATTGGAGTGTATTGAATCCCGCGTTCTTCGAGGACATCCAGGACACGGACTTTCCAGGCCCTCTGGTGATGGTCCTCGCAATGCTGAACGAGGGCACCAAGGTCTTCTCGACTGAACGTCTCAGTCGAGCCCCTTCGACTATAAGAAAAGGAAACAATTCGATCAGGAGGTGAACAATCAGCTAACAACGCGGCTCCAGTAACGTACCTGCACAACTGACACTCGACCTTCGTATCATCGTTCTCCACGACCCCAAACAAAACGGCTAGGAAATCGATGATAACACCGTCTTGCGCCATCTCATCAGGAATCTCTATGGGTTCCTCCTGCGAACCTGATGCCATCCCCAGCAGTACATTAGGAGCTGATACGACGGCCGAATCGGTCGCCTCCGTCTTCGGAACGATCTCCCCGCCAGCTCCAATCACGGGCTTGACATCCTCGGATTCCGCCCGACTGACATCATTCATGTTCACATCAGCTGGACCAGCTACTGTGGGAGTCTCCGCTGTAGCTGTAGCAGAAACAGCGGGAGTTTGTGTCCGCGATACCTCCCCTTCCTCAAGAGACAACGTGCTGCGATGCCGCAAGGCAGGCTCGTCGAGCAGCTCGGACTTGATAATTGGTGGAGATTCCTTCAATTCGCCCGGCTCGGTCGTACTCGGGCTCTCCGGCTCATCGTCAGGAGGGAGAACTGCGATCGGAGGGGCTGCAGGAGGAACCATAGATAATGGTTGAGGGGGACAGGTGCTCTGTTTGTGCTGTGGAGGCCTCAGTTGTAATTGAGCCTCAGCGCTAGCAGGGGTGTCAGGCTCGTCCAAGTCCATCGCATTTGGTTGTTTTGCTGCCTCAACACTACTAAGGGCCTCCCCGCCGCTCATAACGGCGTTCCCCGCTTGCCCGTTCTTCACCTCCGATCCTCCTGCATTCGTTTTCTCCATCTCCTGATCGTCATCATCATCGTCGTCGTCGTCGTCGCCCTTCGTATCCTCCGATTCCGGTTCGTTCAGCACGACAGGAACGAGCCTTCCTATCTCTGGGGACGGTCTGTGCGAAGACGGACCGGGGGATACCAAGGGCGGGGAAACGCTTCCATCAGCCAGCGGCGGTACGATTGTGAGATTGCTTGCTGTTGAATCGGTTCGTTGATTGCGAGTCATAATGGGAGGATGGGTAGGGGCCTCTGGTGGCTGCAAAGCAGAAACGACTGCTGCTGGAAGTGTCACTGCAGGTGAAGGTTGAGGAGGTGCGATGGGAGCAGTGGGAGCGGTAGGTCCAGAAGCATGGACCCCTAAAATTGAACCAAGGCTGGCTCTCCTCTGCACCGACAGCGGAATATCCGGTGATTGGTCCCTATCTTCGGTATCGCCTTGATGTTTCTCCACTCCATCCAACTTCGCCCTTTTCTTCAGCCTCCCTTCCTCCCCCAACTCCGCCTGCCGCGAAACGATGGCGGCCGTAGCTTCTTCAACCGGAATCTCAATCACATCGTCCAAATCCCACTCGGGTATTGGCGGTGGTTGAGGCTGCATCGGCTGCTGTTGCAGAGCCTCTGATGATGCAGGCCTCTTTTGTGGTATCGCAGGCGTAGCCCGCGGGGCGACGAACCCAGCTGGTCGGCCGTTCGTCCAGTATATTGGACTAGCGGATGGCACAGCACCGGCACCAGAGCCAGAACCACTCGGACCGGTGGCGACGGCTGGAGGAGCAGAACTACCAGTCGAAGCGGTTCGCTCAAGGATCTGTTGAGGATTCATAGGCTCCCGTGGAGGGATATATTGATTTCGGGCGAGGTACGCCATTTGGTCGGGAGATATCTGTTGTGAAGGAGAAGAAATAGGTAAGGAGGCGCGCCGAGCTAGATTCGAAGCAACGGGCGAAGTGGCGAGGGAGGGATGTTGCAAATGTTGATTCGGAGGAACGACTCGCAGGGCATGTCGTGAAAGAGGGGCGCTCGCGGCGGCGTGCTGAGAGTCCGGGAAGGTTCGAGTGGCAGGAAGGGGAGCTGAGGCGGGCGTTGGAAGGGGGCCTTGCTGCTGCTGCTGATCTGACGGAGCAGCGGGCGGACGCGACGACGATGCGGAAGAACTAGGCCCTGGCATCTGCTGTTGTTGTTGTTGAATAAGCATCCTCTGTTGGTGATACTGCTGTTGTTGAAAGCGTGCTTGCATCTCCGAGGGACTCGCCACGAACGTCACTACAGGCATGGCAGCGGCGCTCGTCGACGAAGAACCTGCCTGACCAACAGCATCCGGATACGCTACACCGGCCAACATCGGGGACTGCGCTGTGGGGCCAGAGGTGTTCAACTGTGGAGGTATAGGGCGGGCGTGCGGTGGTGGTTGGTTCGACCTGCTGGGATACGGCTGCTGCGGTGGTTGGGCAGCTGCCGGCGGAGGAGGCGGTGGCGGAACAGGAGGTAATTGAGCGTCGGGAAACATCCGGCGGTAGGCGTTGACTTGATGCTCCAGTTCGCGGATCTTTTCGAGATAGGCTAATGGGAATGGGATCCGAACGTCAGAATTGGGACGACGCCCGGAAATGGAACGTCGACGAAAACGGCAAAGGAAAGGGGGAACCACACACACTCTTTTCTCTAGCGGAGAACTGCTCTCCGAGTTTGGTGGAGATGGCCTGGACGAGGCCTTGTTGAAACTCGCCCTTGGGATCGTTCCAACTCAGTGCGCACGCCTTCCACTGCATGCCCTCCAGATGGGTTTTGTTCAGCTGCTCCGCGAGTTTGTTCATCCTCGCCTTCATCTCTTCTCCCTTCTGGGTCTCCTTTTGATGAGCATCCTTCCATGTGGCCATGGCTGCCCATCCTTGGTCGACGAGCTTGGTTTTGGCCGCCAAGGTCTCCTCCAAGTCCTTGATGCGCTGCGTATCGCGCTCGTGCTCGGCCTTGTAAGCCTCGTTGGCGTCTTTATATTCGTTCCAGCTCGTCATGATGTTGTTGTAATCGCGTTGCTGAACTTGTAATTGTTGCTGGGCGGCCTGTAAAGCCGAGGCCAATCCCATGTTGCGGGCTTGAACATCGTTGTAACGGCGTTGAAGCTCGAGCACTCGGCGGTCCATCTGCTCTTGTTGGTTGATGGCGTAGGCGGGACCGCCGTTAGGTGCAGCACCGTTTGAAGGTCCGGCAAGCTGTGGTTGTTGCTGAGGATGGGCCATGGCGGCGGGAGGTGCGGTTGGTCTGAGTTGGTGCGCGCTGCTGGGACCGACGCCCGGGTTTATCTGGGTGAGATGTGGTGCAATACCGGTTTGTTGAGAGTGCATTGCGCTGCTAGATGGTTGTTGCGGGTGCTGCTGCTGCTGCTGAGGAGGATATTGAGATGGGCTAAAAAGACGATGAGAGGGCGGAATTGTAAGTCTGACTGATAGTACGTTAGAGTTGGGTAGAACGACATCGTTCTCGCACCTGGAATGAAACTGCCCGTCCTGGACAGGCAGCGCCAATTGGTTTTTGTGCGGTGGTGCGGACGCCATCTCCTTTTCTCGGTGAGGAGAGGGGAGAGATAGGCGGGGTCGGGGTGAAAGGAACAGAAGAGGCAGGTTTTACGGGAGCGGGGGCGTCGGGGGTTGAAAATGCGTTGATTTCGAACAGCGTTGGACGCTTACTCACCTTTACGCGTCGCTTACTTCCTATCCCTCGATGGTTCAGATTTGAATCCTTTTCACTTGGATGAAATAGATCCGGGTGCAGGCCACGTATCAAGAGGTGGGCTTTATATCGATTGGCGGAGTGCTGGGTTTGCAGAGTGCGATTCAGACCGACTCCTTTCGCCCGTGACAACCCCGTCAACCCTCCTTGGCACTTCACGCCTTCTTGCACAATGGCTGCAATGGGAATGCTGCACGTTTCGTAGGTCCTAGAGTTGGTAGTAGATCTGTTCGTCGCTCGATTTAGAAAATATAGGGGCTTGGGGAACGTGCTCGAAACTCCCCGTCCAGCCCAAGGATCTATTAGACTGCACATTACTCGACTGCTAATGCAGGAGGCTCGTAATGCTCACAGAGTAAGTCGTCCGCCTTCACCATCATCAACATCTCTAGCGTTCATTTACATCGAATAGGCAAGAGTCGCCAGAAAGTGGACGCCCTCTCATCACGTCAAAATACCATCTGTGTGAGCCTGACCCAGGGCACTGGCAACCACAACGCGACCAATAACAAATTCGCCTGAGTCGTGTTGGCGGTAGATGACGATGTTGACCTCAACCTTGAGTCCACGAGCACCGAAACCAGTGACACCTTACGCTCCAGTGCACCATTGCATCTGTGCTGATTAAGATATAGCATCATGTAATGGCATTACATACTGACTACTGCCTTACTTCATTATGAACCGAAGCAGAAAAGATGAACCGAGCTCGTCAGGTCTCGAGGCGGACAAGTAGGGGCGGGGCTTTGCCACGGCGCGGAGCTTGAAATATTACCTCCGTCGACATACAAACCGTGTGCCAATTGTCATGCCGCAATCCGGCATCTCGTTCGCTGCCGAACCGAAAACACTTCGGCAGCGAGGAAAGTGGAGGGAAAAGGATTGAGGGATGCCAGCATACCCTGGGGGAGTTTCCCGAACGATTTCTGCTGATTCCAACGATATCAGCTAAGATGCTCGGCACGTCCCATAAATACCTTCCAGCTCGTCATGGCCGCCGGTAATTGTCCTCACCTCGTTCATTCCCCCTCACCGCTCCTAGGACACCATCAAATAGGTCTTGAGTGTAATGGCAGCGCAGACAGACCTGGAGAAGGGAATCCCGTTCGTTCCAGAAGAGCCGCTCCCGAGTCTGGACGAAAGGTCGAACGACCAAGGTCTTGGCGGAGAACGCGAACCTGAACTTCCCACCGAAAGTGCCTCGACGTCTGAAGACACGATCGCCACGCCACCGCCCGAGTTCGAGCAACCAACCAACACCGACGGCGCTCCTAAAGACGAGAAACCACCCGCAAAACCAAGCCAGGATGCGGATCCGAATGTCGTCACTTGGGACGGCCCGAATGATCCTGCCAATCCGCAAAATTGGAGCGGCAAGAAGAAATGGATAGGTAGGAATGATGACGTCGCTGCTGCTTAACAAAACGAGTGCTGACGACTGATTATTCTATCTCAGCTACCACAATCGTTAGCTGTTTTACGTTCATGAGGTTCGCTTCTTTCCCTTCGGGCAACGATGGTCACTACTAATGCGTTCCGCACCTTACAAATATGATGTCACAAAAAAAAACCCCACACGCTTGTAGTCCGCTGGCTTCGTCCATGGTAGCACCTGCACTCCCACAGATGTCGGAGGAGTTTGGTGTAGCTTCGGGTAAGCCGGTCTGGCCGCATCCGGTTGGGGTACATGCTTCCGCGTAAAGTGCTGACCCGACATTCTCCCCAATGCTGCCGCCCCGGCCGACTCGTGTCTAATTACGATCTTCAGGAAGCGTTGTTGAAAGTTTGATGTTATCGATATTCGTCCTCGCCTACGCGATCGGGCCGCTATTCCTTGTCAGCCTAATTCGACTTGTTAATCGCCTTGCTTCGTCACGTCAGCTAATACTAGCGTGCAAAGGGCCCCATATCAGAAATATTTGGTCGTTCATCCGTCCTTCAACTTTCCAACCTACTCTTTCTTGGTAGGTTTACTTGTCATTTTGCTTACGCTTCTCTCTGGAGCTTGAACAATCCTGACCTAACCGGTGTGCAAATTTCACTCAGTATTCAATATCGGCTGTTCACGCGCAACAACCGTTAATCAAATGCTTGCCTTTCGATTCTTAGCTGGTCTCGGTGGGGCTGCACCGCTAGCGATCGGTGGAGGGACGATAGGAGATCTGTTCTCCGCGGATAATCGGGGCAAAGCGTTGAGCGTATATACGTTGGCTCCTTTGACTGGTGAGATGACCTTAGCTTTCGCGCATAATAATTTGAATGTTTACGTGAGCTGGCTGGTATGCTTGTTAGGTCCTGCACTCGGTCCAGTGGTTGGAGGATGGTGCGTTGGATCTTACAAAAAGAGAGACAGAACGACCAGCATTAACAAACTCACTTTCGATTCCGTATGAATTGCACAGGATTGCCGAGAAGTCGTCATGGCGTTGGATATTCTACTCCACCTCGATCGCAGACGCTGTAATCCAGCTGCTCGGCATTGTACGTCATATGCCCCCCGCCCTTTCCCCTTTCCCGCTTGACGACTCATTTTGTGATCGAACTCTCAGGTATTCCTCAGAGAAACCTACGCACCCAAACTACTCTCGATCAAGACCCGGCAGCTCCGCAAAACGACCGGAAACCCAAGCCTCCGATCGATGTACACCAAACCGGGCCACATCGACGTTTACGACGCCACCCCATTACAATGGGTCAAAATCGTAGCAAAAGGGGCCTTGAGGCCTTTAAAAATGCTCGTTAAGCAACCGATCGTACAGGTGTTTGCGGTGTATCAGGCCTTGATGTATGGAACGATGTATTTGACTCTCACGAGTGAGTGATCACAAAAGCCACCCCAAAGTATACATGGAAAGCAGGGTCTTACTCGTGGAAAATGTCTGTAGCCTTTGCCGCACTTTGGACGCAAGAATACCATTATAGTGTTGGCATTGCTGGGTTGCATTACATCGCGTTGGGTATTGGGTTCACCGTAAGTTCTCTACTTTCCTCCCTCACTCGCCCCTGCACTTACTCAAATTCTACGTCATAACGCGATCGGTTTGGGGGGGGGTGTACAGGCTGGGTCTCAATTTGGTGCTCGTGGGCTCGACCTCATCTACAAACGGCTCAAGGCAAGGAACGGCGGAGTTGGAACACCTGAAATGAGGTTCGTCATTTCCATATACCACTCCGAACAGGTGTCGTCAGGGTGTTGTTTTGGAATTGACGATTGGGCGTGACCTTCCAGAATGCCTCTCATGATGTTCATGTCTGTCCTGTTGCCCGTCGGATTAGTCATCTACGGATGGTCTGCCCAGGTAAGTTTGAAATAGGCAATATTCCAGGGCAATTCTATGCCGCGCATTCAAGGGAGGTCACAAGGTCCTGACGATTGTCGTTCTGCCCCTACCCTCCCTTCGTGGCTCCCCTTCGGAAACCCTGGTCTTCTCCATGCCTCATGGCCTGCCAACTGCATATTCGTTTCCACTCCCCATTCTAGTATCACTTGCCATGGATAGTGCCTGACATTGGGGGATGCATTCTTACGATTGGTGAGCTTCGCTTCTCGTTTAATTTGATTTATCCGGAGAGTAAATGAACGAGACAAGAGAAACGCTAAACGTCAAATCCGCCACCCCCATTTGATAGGTATAATGGGTAACTTCTTGCCCATTCAGAGCTATCTGGTAAGTCCCGAAGTCAAGAACGACATGTTCTTGTGTTTCTTGTGTTCTTCGCCTTCTTTTTTTCCCTGGCGGTTTGCCCATCGGGGAGGGTTTCCTTTTTCTCGTTATCCACACACATGCCATTTTAGTTCCGGGTCGACGTTCTAGATGCAGCCTCGGTCGAGATCGATACGCATTGCTCGACCCCAAATTTTGTTATTTGTTTTGCTTACTCCTGATGCTCCGCAGGTCGACCACTACACTCTGCATGCGGCAAGTGCAATTGGAGCAACGTCTTCGTTTAGGTCGTTAGCCGGGTTCGGCTTTCCGCTTTTTGCCAGTGAGTTCTTTTTCTCCCGGGTGTGGAGTAGCCCCGTGTGATGACAAACTTCTAACCTTTCTTCTCACTGCTCAGACGCAATGTTTAGGTCTCTAGGTTTGGGGTGGGGCAACACTCTGCTAGCCTTTGTGGCTGTTGCGATCTGTATACCTTCTCCCTACATCTTCTACCACTACGGGGCTCGTATACGCGCATGGAGCAGCACCAGTGGTTCGGCCGCTGCACCGACACCAAAAATTCCGAAGGCGAACCAGAAAGAGCCGGGCCAATAGTGGCGGGTAAAGAGGGAATACCCGGGATGCGGATTTTGTATCTCCCCTCCACCCCATCCTCACCCTTCGACCCCGACGTGTACAAAGACATCGGCCTCGAGGCCTCTCGGAACTCTTGCCCTGATTTTGCAATTGTCCCGATTCGTCTTTGGCCTCCCACAGGGAGGCGCATCTCATGACTCGCGAGCATCATCATCTCAGCTTGCAGTACCATCCGTTCGAGAATTTCATTTTATGTAGAGGGATCCCTTGTCTGTATGATGGAAATAATAATTTTTTGGCGTGATGGGATATCGTCATAGGTGATTTCTGCGTTGCGGGGGTCACCGAACTTCTCGCCAGGGACTGTAATATTCGCTAATGACACTGCCCGCGCGGCGCTCGGATAACACCAAGCATCCTCCAACTGGTCCGGCCAATTTCCCCCCAGCCCCAGACTCTTCCAGCTTCTTCAAATCCGGCGTTTAACCAGCTGTCAGGTGAGGGGGCGCGTTGACAGCTCGCACATCGTCGGTCGACGTGTAAGTTCAGGGCTGACCAACTGCTGGCTTTTTCCCTCGACATCCCACAAGATCCAAGATCTCCTAGGCCCTCCCGTATACTCACGGACTACGCGGGAACATGATGCGTGAGCTACCGACGGAGCTTCACCTTACCATCGTTGAGGAGCTGGGACGTCCGACGCACCCGGATGCATACTGTCTATCCCACAGCAACATTTTAGCGCTCGTCCAGTGCTGCCTGGTCAATCGGGCTTTCTCTGCCGTCGCAGAGCCTCTCCTATACTCTAGACCCGTGGTCACCCCAAGAAACCTTTCCCGTTTCGTTCAAACAGTCGTGGAGTCGACCGGCAGCGATAAGCCGAAAACGTTCATCCCGACGAGGAAGGCGAGATTGGTGTGAGTATTCTCAAAAGATATGCGAAGTAGATACGAGGATACAAACAACCGCCCATTGAGAACCTTCCTTATGTAGCAAACGCCTTGCGCTCGTAGATTTTGAAGATGAGCCAACGCTCGGCCAGATACAGAAGATCAGCAGCATCTTCTATGCACTGTCAGCCATATTGGAGCGACTCTTGCTAAATGTCTGGCTTCGGCCCGTAGACTACCGCATTTCACTCGAGAACGGACAAGAGGGGGAACTTTCTCTTCGTGGGGCTCTTCGATCCATGAGCAACATCGTTGAGTTTTGCACCACCCAAACGTTCGGATGGTCTTTGGACCCCATGCCTTGGGCTTCGGTGAACAAGCTCCAAAAGATAGCCACATTCGAGACGAATCTTCATTACAAGCTCGTCGACACCATCTCGTCCATGAGCAATTTACGCACTTATGTTGCCGGGTTCCCGAGATTGGACGCCACGCAGGTCTTTGGAACGCCTTTGAACAGCATCTTCGAAGTTGCGAAGCCGCACTTTACAGAGCTTCTTATCGTCGTGCACAGGACGGATGTTCACTATACAGAGGGATTTAAGAAATTTATGAGGGAAGTCATGGACCATCCTGAAGCGTTGGATCAGGGGGAAAGGAGGGAGATGGTGGCTATCATAGAAGCCGAACCTAGTGAGGACGAGAAGCCGCACGCTCGGAGAGAGCGGTGGTTCGTGCAAGCCGTTCTGAACGGAACGATCTGGACGGCTACCAGCCTGCCTTGGGATGACTATAAGACACCACGAATAGCCTTTGAGACTGTGTAGGACTTTCGATCTATAGAAGTTGATTGATTCATTTGTATTAACTACAGGTACGAATGCACAAGGGTGTGGGTCATTAATATGAAAGTGAGCAGCCCCTGGGTAACCAGGGCGGCACCTCGGCTCAAGGCCTATCTCTCGGACCTAGGACTGCCCTCAACAGACGCGTGCACAAGACCCACCAAATCACGAGGTGTCAAGCTCTTCCTTATGAGTTTCGGTCAGAGTCCGATCGAAGTCCCTCACTGTCAACCCGTCTTCAAACCTCCTGACCTTCTCAATAGCGTTCGCGATCCCCTTTCCGGCCCTAAGAACCCAATTGAATAATCCAGGACGAGATTCCCTCGGGGGTAGCTGATGCGCAGGAGGCATGGGAGCCTCGGCGTTCTCCAAGGTTCGGTGGTCGTTGGATGTCAACTTAGACCCGGTCTCGCCGAGACATCGCTGCAGGGTGGGGCTACCCGGAGGTGTTGGGAGCCATTGTTGTTGGACCTGGGAGGAAGATAGAGTGATTGAATGATGGTCTTTGGTAGTTCTGGACGAGCTTTGAAGCGTACTGAATGTACTGGTAGAATGGGTCGTGCCCGACCCGCGGCCTGAGAAACACCCGCTTGAAAATAGGGTTGCTCCTGGCATGTAGCCCGCGCCAGAAGAAGCATCGTCTGGGAGTTGTGGTAGCTTAGCGAGCATGGGTTCGCTGGCTTGGGGGCACGTCGGAAGGCTGAGCTCCTTTGAATCGGTTTCTACGGGCATGGAGGCGGTGCCCATCGAACCCGTACTTTCTCCTTTGTTCCCCGGTTCTGTCCGCTCCAGAGGGAGGGGTACCATAGTCCAGCTCTTCTCTATTACTTTCCGCAGCCGTGCATCCTTAGCTTCCCTGAGTCGTCGTTCTGCCAGTTCGGCTTCTGGGGAAAACCGGAAGTCAAGCCGAAAATTGGGCGATTTAAGCCTAAGGCTGTCCTGGTATCTCGCGAGGTCCTTGGGTATACTATTGAGGCACGAAATAGCAAGTCTCTTGGTTTCTTCATGTAGTGGGAGATTGTCAACGACGCATCGAAGACCGTTGAGAAAGGCTTCCCATAATGGGAGTGTCGGAATACTCTGTGGACCCAGAACTAACCAGGCATAAAGGCTCGCGAGATTGATACACGATCTTTCTTTGCCAGGGACATTCCTGAAAAGGTGTTTCGGTCAAAAGGTCGGTTCAGCCCAGCGAGATGAGTACTGTACCTCCGTTGTCTAAACTCGTGCATGTCGAGCAGAGCCGTTTCCGTGATCTCCTCGGCAATACAATGAAGGGGTATGACGGAGTTGCTGGGAATGCCGTTTTGAAGATGACATAACTTGAGGCACTGTCTGAAGCAGTCGATTTCTGAAGAATTTTGGGGCCGTCGCAGATGCCCCACTGGTTGACCGATTGGAAGGAGCAGGAGAAAGTATAGTCCAAGGAGTAAGTTTTCGGTTTGAGGAAGGTATTTTAAATCAAGTATTTGCATCTTGGTGTGAAGTTCGATTGAAGGTGGCCTTGAAGGAATGGGCCGTCGTATGGATACTTGTTAGCGAACAGAGCTCGAGAATGAAGCCAACTTCAAACGCACCTGGAATGCAAGAGCTTGAACCAATCGACATTTGGGTTAGGAGAAAACGTTCTCAGAGGACGGGAACTGAGCGAATGCAGGATTGTTGCGTAAACTTCGATAAGAGCCATGAGCTCGAATAGCTGTGTTCGTAAAGCAGTATCTAGTCATAAGCCACATAATACTAAAGAGAATAAGGGTCATTGACTTACACGATCCTGGCTTTCAGGAGGTATTTGATTTAGAATTGAGGATAGAGCCTCTGGTTCCATCGGCCACGGCACCCGTTCGGGCATGGTCTCTTACGACCTTATCGAGTGGGCGGGAGGGCAGAGTAACCAAAACCCCACGACTTGGCCCTTTTATCCGCCTGAAATATCGAGCAGAATGGGTCCGTTGCTGTCGCCATGTTGGTTTTTCATTGCGGCTCGCGGCCATTCAGTCGAACGAGCTACCCGAGGAAAAGCACGACTCGATAAGTCATAATCGGCATCATCAATTGTTTGACTTTTGGACGTTGGATTGAAGATATGACCGATAAACCCAGATAAGATAGTCCGTTTCACGAGCTGACGGGATCAAGAGGAACGGCCGGGGTTGGTTGAACTTGACCTTGAGCAAACAAACGTCGAACATCACGAGCAAACAAGTTCTGTCCGAAGGCTGAAGCCTTGACGGACCGAGCCCCATGAGCTTCGTGACCCAGTTTCCAACAACAGCACCGCCGCCATCAGCGTCACAACCTGTCCCAGCATCCCAGCCAGCCCAAGCTGCAACCCCAGCGAAGTCCGGACCACCTGTTACTTACGCTTCGTCGTCCCAGTCATCCGGAAAGAACAACAAACTTCAAGTCACTAATGACGGCGCTGCACGAGCCCTTCGACACTTGATCGCGGCTGAATGTCAAGAAGTGGGATTTGATAGCGGGGAACAGGACGCGATGGAGAAGTTCGAGGAGATGGTGGCTCTTTGTGCGTCTGGCAAAAAAACGAACTCACTCAAAACCTCCAACCACACTAACCTTGAACGGTATTTTGGTCTACCATTAGTAATCACGGAAATTGCCAGCATTGCCCGTGGATACGCGGATGTGAGCAGTAGATCCATTCCCAATGTTCGGGATGTCGTGATTGCTTGTGAGGAGAAGGGCTTTCAGTTCGATGGTTTAAGAGGGACGTTAAAGTCTTCGAAGAAGCGAATGAAGAAGAGGCGAAAACTAGAAGCTCACGGTACTTATTACCGCCTCAGTGTAGAAGCGCCTCCGACTGAAGGGGTCCCTCGATAGGACTTGCACCTCCGCTCCAAGCCCCAAGCATCGTTGCACCGCCTGCGCCTCCAAAGCCCGATGACCTCCTCCCTTCGGATTCTGAGCCAGAGGATCAAGAAGAACCGGGAAACGGAGAGGGAAAGTCAGAGAGCAAGTCAGAGGCATTGAAACGAGATATGGCGAAATATCCCAAGTCTCTGCAATCGTTGCCATCTCACTTCCCCCGCCTTCCGCCGAAACACACCTACCTTCGAACTGAGGTAAGTATTAAAATCTTTCGTTGAGAAAATGTGATTGTCAAATCATCTCACCACGTTTCATCAGCCACCGCCCCCAAAGACAACCTCTCTCTCGTCACTCCAAGCCAAGATTGATGAGGCGGCCGTGATTCAAGACTCGTTGCGAAACCTCATCCAAGCTACTGAGGCTCCTGCTAGGTCGAAGAAACCAGAAGCTGATGAAGATACGGTCCAACCAACAAACCAACCCATCCCCCCGGGACTGGCTGGTGGCTTTGTGAATTGGGAAGCCGCGAGTGGGCTTCGAAAGCCGGTGCCAACAAGGTGGAAAGTGTGATGTACTTTTCGAAGGTGTTGTGGTGATAAATGGGACTTGGTGATCTGGGACGGAAGCATTGTCCGATGAACTGGGCGCAGCCGGTACATCCGAAAACCCCCAACATCCGGGCCGGAAAACGAATCTGTCTCAAGGCTTCTGGTTGTACGTAGATTGTTTACGTCTCGATAGCATCACCTGTTTTCCAATAATGCTTCGCACAACGCCTTCAAGGGACCACCGCGCTCCCCTCGAGTGGGCACTACAGTCTATTTCGGGAGAAGCCCACGGGATCGCAGATCGTGGATGTCGACATGACAAAAGAGGTGGTCGATCCTGTGCGGCTTGAGGGACGTTGGAGGACCTCAATGGGCCACGAGGTGGTCGCCCCCGTTTCAGCCTGGGGCTTCTTTGCTTCCTATTGAGTCCGAAAAGGATCCTTCTCGCCACCACCGTCGCTGAGCGTGTCTTGATGCAGAGATGCCTCAAAGTAATCAATTGTCCCGCAGCCATCAGGTAAGGCCCACCATGGAACGCTTCTTAAGTCGCCGGTCCGCACCACGCGAGTGTCACGCGAGACAAGCCACAATCTCCCTAGCAGCGACCGCCCTTGGCTGCCCCTGTTTCCTTTCTGACAGCTTTTGCTCCATAGAATCACGGCGCCCGAGTCCAAAGACCGCGGTGGCGCCGGATCAAAGACTCGTTTTGATGAGACACCAAGTCGATTGTTCTCGTCGCGTCGTTAGCGTGGCAATCGCGCCTAGGGCGACGCAATCAAACCCAGGCAACGGAGACCGCATTCGACTCTTCCAAACCAGGGTTAGCCCCTTGGCCATGCACGTGTTGGAGGGGAGGAGCTGCCATCAGGCTTAGGGCGCTTTCAAGCGGAGCCTGGATAGGAGAGACAGAGCGCTCCGCGGAGAGTACTGCAGATAACAAAGCATATCGTTGTTGTTGACCGATACAAACGACAAAGCTAATAAAACAGTAGATATTGTTCAAGCATACATAGATAGGAGGTAGGTGACGGAGAAAGAAGAGTCCGATGGAGAGGGGGGAAACACGTATGAGGCATAACAGAACTGAGCTTTGGTACCAAAGATATTGCGACTCGCCAACCCTGACAGAAAGAAACATAAATGCCACCAGAACGAAGAAAGAATAGAGATAGGAGTATAATCGAAGAATAAAATTTTCATGATTGGAGGACGTGGCCGAGATGAAGACACAGACATGATCGTAGTGGATGGCCTGCAGGGAAGTGAATGATCAATGATCAGCAGCTGTCACCAAAGGCGCGATAGTGGCAAGGGGCATACCTCAAAGAAGCCCGTCCATTTAATAATCATCCACAGCCTTCCTCTTCAAACTAGGTCGAGGAGAAGATGGTATAACAGCCGCCTTGAGAGTCGGCGGGGAAGTTGGTTCGTCGTCGAGGATTTCGACGGGCATGACGATTTTGGAGTTGGTGCGAGGAGGGTAAGGGTGGAAAAGCGCGACACGATCATCATCGTCCATCTCGTCTTCTTCCTCCACGTCCGTATCTTCCATCTCGCAGTCGTAGTCCTCGTCGACTTCAGTCTCTGAGACTCCGGGACTAGCGGAATGGAAAGGCTTCAGGCCACATTCCTCCCACCACGCCCTAGCTTCCACGCAGGCGACGTCGGGTTCCCATCCCCATGCCGTTGACAGGGCGGGACTCGACTGTCGGCGGCCGCCTACCGGCGAGCTAGGAACCACCGGTGCGGGTCGAACTTCGACCGGCGCGAGCTTGGGCGATTGAGGGAATTGATACTGCGGCTTTGCCAGCCCAGGAAGTGCGATGAGAGGGGGAACAGCGAAAGAATGGTCGAATGCTGGAGGAGAGGGACAGCGCTCGCGCAAAGTAGGGGCGGGTGAGACGGAGGACCGCTCCTCTTCGAGTTGGCAAAGCGGGAGTTCGTCGTGGCACCAGCGCCAGGTCGTGCCTGCTGGCATCGTGACAGCGCGGAGACTCGGATTGGTTGTGCCGTAGAGGTTGACGATGTACTGTTCCCGATGGAACACCTCCGGGCCGTTCGGTGGGTAAAGATGTCCACCGAAGCCTGAGAAGCAGGCGGGGTTGTTTGCGTACTTGAGCGCGAGCGATGGAAGCGGGATAGAGGGATCTGAGTTAGGGAGAGAAGTGTATCGGCAGACAGCTTCCCTGCCGCGTCCGTCGCGATAAGGGTAGTCGATGGGACACTCGAAAGTGAGAGCGCGCAAGTGCCGGCATCGACTCAGGCATCCTGCTAGGTCCTGGAGGAAGTACTGTTTTTGTGTACAAGGTGTCAGCTCAGTTCCAGTATTAAGCCGGGCGGCGAAATTGGAGATGGAAATATACTCACGGTAAAATAGGCGTCCTTGACCAGGCTTCGGACTACGAGAGTCTCCAAAGCCCGCAGATTCCTTGTAATCTCCTGCATGACTCCGAGACTCATGCTACGCTCCAGGAGAGTCACTTCGAGATGTGTGAGCTTGGTGCCGGAAGCCGAACCATGCTCGCCTAGTTTCTCGAAGAATCGCCGTTGAACGGAGCGCGAGATGTCAGCGTCTGTTGTGACAACAGACTGGAGCGGGGAGGTGGATGGAAGACTGAGGATGAATGAAACAGGGGCATGGACGGATTGGAGACAATTCAATGTAGAGCCAGTCGCCGTGCCTTGGCACCTGGCTAAACTTGGAACCGATGAACAATGCGAAGCTGGGGTGGACCGGGGAATAGTTAAGCGGAGACGCTTGCGGCGCCCGTCACCGGTGACAACCTTGAAGGCTTTCTGGGGCGGTGGGGGTGAGACGATGATTGGTTCCGGTGGATACGCTTGGAACTGGTTCGGTAGCTCGAGATCGGTCAGGTGAGGTTGACTGCGTAAGAGCTTGTCCAGGACATCGGTAGAAAGGGGGAAGGATGTGCTGAGCGAAATGTGACGGAGAGAGCGGCAGTTTGCGGTCAGGGAGGGGAGGACCTCGTCTACGGCGATGGAGCTCGAGTCGACCTTGATGTCCAATTTGGTTAGACGACGAGTACGCTTCAACGCGAGGCCGAGGAGTTCTGTTGCTGAGCATTCCCTCAGCGGGCTGGTGGAAGCCGCGAGCTGGTCCTCGGGCCCGCAGTTGCGGGCTTTCCCCTTGCCATTGGATGAACCAAAGCGAACCACCAGCTCGCTTAGTGAACCCCCGAGATCCCTCCACTCCATCTGAACAGAGCGATAGAATTCTTGGAGGTCTGCGAGGCCATCGACTCGAACCGCTCGCAGACGATATGGGTCTGCCGCTCTGGCAAGTGCTCTGGCGCCAAGCGCAAAAGCCGCAATGTCACTGCGTCGGGTGGTTGAATTAGAGTATTCGATGTGGTGGGCGATGAGACGGAGGATTTCTGGAGAGAGGATGGCCGCCATGGCGAGCGAGTGGCTTTCGGGGGAGAATTGCGAAAGAGATGTCGGGAGATGGGTGGGTGCTTTTTACGCGGGTCTGGTGCTGGGTGCTGAAAAGAAGGGAAGCGTAAGCGGACGAGAAGTTCGAAGCAACGTCGAGAACCGGTGGAGTGGGTCACCCGGAAAGGAACAAGGTTTTTGAATGCAACTTCTCTTACCTGAAAGAGATCAGCGATCGGGGGAGGGGTGCGTGTCGGGTCGGCACGTGCTCAGAGCCTGACTTGGGGGGATTCACCGAGGCCAGTCCTCAACTCACACGAACAGGGAGACACCCCAAGGCCCCCTTGTCAAACACCGTGGTCAACGGACAGAACCGCTTCTCTTCGACGACATAACCGGTCCAGTGGAAAGCTGCGCTAACCCTCTTCGGAAGGTGCGGCGTTTGCCCACGGTTCAGTCCCCAAGACCCAACCAGCGACGGGGGATGAAATGGGAAGCTGCTGTTATCTGCATCCTCATGTCATCAGCCTATCCCGCAAGTGTCTGGATTGCCAAGGCGAGGCAGAAACCGCCGATGTGGGTTGTGGCGGACTGTGTCTGCCATCGCGTTTGCTCGCCCGATTCAGCAAGAATCCCAGACGCACAATTAAATCGAGGGTACCCACCTCCCCCTCTACGCACCGACTAGGCCGAAACCGGCTCGCTCGGCCACGTCTGACAGGCCATCCTCCCCATCCACCAGCCCACGTCCCCACTGAGACCAACGATGACGTGTTTTTAGTTGTCTGGGCACGTTTGCGATCGTTTCCTACCTCTCCAGATGGCAGTAAAAGCCTCACTCCTGCAGGATTAGGTCTGGAGACAGGGTTACTGAGGTGGATTCGACCCTTTTCCAGACGATAGAGCGGTTTTCCGTTTTACTGGAGTAGACGTGCGTGCTTTACGACCAATGGGCGTGAGCCCCGCCTTCTTTCCTATTCTAGTAGTGGTTCTTGCTGTGCGGCACCTCGATGATAACCCTCGGGCCCGACGCCCATGATCCCCTAAATCGGGGGACGTTAGTTTCTGGGGCGGCTCCAATGGTGAAGCGTCTAGCGTCAAGTCAGTAGTCGAGCAGTGGTCCCCCGGAAATCTCCTCCGGCTATAGACGACACCGAGCCCCATGCTCTATACATGGTACGCGCGCAATTTCGGGAGTGAGGTAAAGGAAGACGTCCGGCTAACAAACGCTGCGACGGACCCAATCGGGCGGCGGGACGTGTGTGAGAGAAGCATGCCCCGATGTGGAACCCGCTCATCGCAGAACGATGGGTGCTCATTTGCTCGATATCGGGAGTTTTTGGAACTGCATGGGCGCTGCTGGGAGTTGATAGGCCGTCAGAAGAGGAGGCGGGACTTGTGACCAACGTCGCGAAGCATTTGGAGGAATCTCGGAGAGTGCGCGACTGTCGGCTGACGAAATCCTCTGACGATTTCCAGACAGGTGCTGGCACCTTGTGGTCAAAAGCGACTGGCCGATAAGAAAGAGAATTCGAAGCTTTTCCGTAGCACACGGTAATGAACTCCAGTGGTTCTGACAGGAGGAGAAACAAAAAGTCAATGACCGTTTTGGTGCTGTTTACTGTAGGGGGTGGAAACCCGAACATTGTTTGTGGATCTACTACTGACAGGCGCGTTCGACGTCTAAATTTCGACTGCCCAACGCACGCCCCAATGCTCACTCGGATTTCGTCAAGATCGACTGGACAAGCCTATTCAGCAGCCCAGCGCTGTCTGTTAATACGCCACAACTCTGCTCAAGCCTCTCAACCCACATCTTCCTCGTCCGAGAACGCACCCGCTCAAACCTTGCAATCTGGCTCGGAAATCGAAATCAATTCCAAGCCCTCAGGCTTTGAACCTAAACAACCGTATCGTCATCCCAAATCCCAGCCCATTGACTCCAAACTCCCCACACCAGCCCTCCGGAGTCTGTTCGCCTTGCACCATGCCTCTCGAAACTTCATTACGCCCCAAACCTTGGACAAGGCGATCGATGCAGCATTTGCCACCTCAAATCACTTAACACCTGTGTCAACTCGTGTCGAAAAGAGTCTGCGTGATCTTGATAGGGAGGTCGAGACGCGTAGAATAGAAGATCGCGAAAACTATCCCTTCACACTGGGACGGGCCGAACAAGAACTCCGGCAGCAGAAGAAGTTGCGGGAATTGGAAACCTACGGCGCCGGCATGAGGACTTCGGACGGAGGAAGCATGCAAATACCCTATGCGCACCAAGCTCCTGCAAGTTACGCACGGGATTCGGAAGTTAGGGCCGCTTTGTACGGCGTGGAACAGACAGGAGATGTAACGATGCCAGGCCTGGACTCTCTTGAAGATGAGGCTGCCGCCAAGGGGGCTGAGCAAGCATCGCGGCGTCGGACGGAAGGGCAAGCACGGATAGTAGAGCAGCAGGGCGCGAAGTCCGCTCCCTGAAGGATGGAGGCAAAACAGGCGTTGAAAGTCAGGAGAAGGATGGAGACGAAGCCAGATCCGCCGGCGCTAGGACGTCCGATGCAACCGGGCGTCAGTTACGGAGGATTGCATGGTCTCTCCTGGTCTGTCTATGCCTGAATAAGCGCTACCCTTTTGTCCCTCTTCCCTTTCCTTTCGAAATGTTGATAACAGGGCAGCCTATCTCCTCCGATGTGCAATCTTATTCGCTTTGGGGGCACTAGTCCATTCTGAATCGTTATCTAGACTCTATCGCGATCAAGCCCTCGCAACGTCGAAGACAAAGCGTCTATCAAAGCTGTGTCTACGCAGACGAACTTCGCAGGTAGTTAAGCCACCCGAACACATCTAAATCCTCTTCACTACCGCTTCCGTAACCTCTTCCGTGGTGCTTTTGCCTCCTAAATCGGGGGTCAAGACTTGTCCCTCACGCAAAACCGAGTCGACGGCATCGTCAATCCTCTTCGCAGCGTCGTGGTGACCGAGGTGTGAGAGAAGCATCGCCGCGGACCTGAAGAGCAATTAAAGCGGACCGATGCGTCGGTGCGTCAGTACTTTGGTCAGGTAAACATCCTCAAGTCTCGCCCTCGTGCTTCTCGCCCTTTTTTCACGTAAAGAAGGCGCGGTCTTAATCGACCGATGGGGCAAGTGGCTCCAGTGCACATCCTCAACGCCATTGTTGAGACATTTGAAAGCCACTAAGTTGTTGACGGGAGCGAGAAGCGGAGAATCGAGACATTTTGATGGAACAGAAGACGACGAGCGGCACATACCGGATTGCAGCGATCGGATTTGCGATGCTCTTCCCGACGATATCGGGTGCAGACCCGTGCACAGGCTCACCCATTACGAAGCTATCTCCGGCGTTGACTGAGGGCACTAATCCCAGAGACCCGACCAGAGCAGCGGCAGCGTCTGAAATGATATCTCCATACATGTTCGGAGCGACCGCAACGTCGAACACCCTGCCATCCCAGACATAAGGTAAAAAGAAAATTTTCTAGTCAGTCCATCAAAGCTGTTTTGAGAAAGGTCCAGTTCTCCACGGGTGTGGGAATAGATGAAGAAGCACTGTGCTTCGAAATGTCGGAGTGCCCGTGTGTGCTTCTCTTCGCTCCCAGCGGCACAGGGACGCATTGACATGTCCGGCCTGAGGGTGAAGTCCACCACTGTGTACCGTCGAGTAGGTCGAGGGTACAGGGGGGTAGGAGAGGGTAGGCAGGGATGAACAAGTGAAATACGTACTCTGGCTCCCGGAACATTCTGTAAACCATGCTGTCGACCAGCTGTTCGTCCACCGTCACTGCATCATACCGCCCATCAACTCCCGGGAGTTTTGGTACCGCCCGGACCGTCTCCCGGAAGAGCCCATCGGTAACGGATAACACGTTGGACTTGTGGACAATGGTCAGGTGTCGCTGTTATCGTCAGCAGGGACAACGAGAAGAAAAGCCAAGAGATTCGGTGTGAGCTCTTTACTTCATAGTTTCAACGTGTAGGGTAGGATGCGGAGCCATGGAAGCGGTGTAAAGAAGGCTGGACGTGGGTCCTAGCATGGAGAAGGATACGTTTGGCGTGGATGCGGGTCCGCAATGGAAGGTGCGGCAGAACAGCAGAAGATGGGGGCGGGCTTTCTGAAAGAAGACGCACGTACGTTAGGTCTATTGAGTGCGATTTCAAAAGCCATCTGGCCAATGCGGCGAGAGGCACGCTCCGTAATCAAACGGGTTGCCCGTGCTTCTTTACCTGCTGGTGTAGTCGTTTGCGTCTCTTCTTTAATATACTGAGGTCCAAGGATCAACAGCCGTTTCAGCCAAGAATGGGCAAATGGGACCTTACCAGGCACTCGGTATTCTCTCGTACGATAACCATGTCAACCTTGCGGCCCGATGTACCATCCACCTGACGAGGAGGTTAGATCAATCGGTTTGATTACCTCCCCGAAATAGTTATGGACTCACCGACTTAACGGGCCGGACATTAGCGTAGAGGTCGAGCTTCTTGCGAAGGGCGACAATCGGGGATGAGTACCCAGTAACCTTGCGAGATGGGGAGCTAGACCCCAAACTCAGCACCGAGAAAGATCCAGGGACAGCCATGACTAACCTGACCGCTCCGAACATGGCAGCGTTGCATTCATGCTTCAGGGAATCGACAGTCTCTTCGGGGAGGGCTTGGCCGGTTCGTGTAAACAACTCGAAGCCAGCCAGGAGTGGCACAAAAGTTGGCTTGGGGATAGATGATCCTAATGCTTCGATGGCCCTTTGTGCAGCCTACGCCCACAATGAGGCAGTGGGGGGGATTGGAGACGGCGTCGATGTGTATTCGAACGTGGAAAGAGCCTGACGAACTTACGGGAAGAACTTCGCGTCCAATACCATCTGCGGGGATCATCCCAATCGTAAGTTTCTTTGCTGCTGTTCGTGCTGCTGCGCTGGCCATTGTAAGTGTTGGGATAACGTGTTAGCGTAATGGTCGTTGTTGGTCGAGATTGAAATGTTGAGGAAATTTCCGATTCGGCTTTACTCGGAGGCCCGCGCCGCATGTTGATAAGATAAGACAAACAAATCGTTTTGCGGAGCTAAGCACAACTAGCTACGCGAACGTCACAACAGTACAGACACGGACACAGGAGAAAGCACAGAGTTATGTGTTTATTGATGACTGGTAATCCAACCGGCGGCGAGCTGAGAGATCATCACTCTCACGCCTCGTGGATGATATGGGATGTCGAAGATACGAAGAGTTAATAGCCGCTAGAGGCACATAAAAGGAAGCTCATGCTGGATAAATGCTGGTATGACTCATTGGTTATGGGGAATTGTGAAGAGGCGTGGCCGATCGTACAGTGAACGTGGAACCTCGGCGTTGGCGACTTCAATGACCAACGCTCGGGCCAGGGACGTTGGCTGGTAGAGCAACATCGTACAAAACGATGATGTGGTGAAATTATTATCAGATATGTCGACATCTCCAAGAGTTATCGTCGATGATTTACGCACATGGACGGATTATCAGTTGGATAGTCCCATGGACGATTCCAACCACACCTTTCACCGCGTTGACGCCTGCGTTGACGATATTCATAGGTCCGGTATCCTCGTCCACTATGGGTAGGTCATCCATCATAGAGCCAGATCGCTGACGGGCATATCCCCGCTCGATGGATCGGTTTGTACTCCGCCGTTGCATTATGTGCCTAAGCTACGTAGTGGAAACGAATGAACAGATGTCAGCGAGACCTAAATACGGTGCAGAAATTCATCTAGCTTACTTGGGTTTGGGGGCAAGATGTTGCGGATCGGTGAGAGTTCGACTCGAGTGGTTAGGAGATCTAGAGAAGGTGGGGAGCACAATCGCCGTCGCCGTTTTTCACGTGATGAAACTGATTGCATCTGCACACGAGCAGAACCCAATCAAACTTGCGGTCTATTGAAGAGCAGTCTTGACCTTTGGGCCCAAGCTGTACAGGAAGTGTCCGGAATGTTGCTTGTAAAATGTAGTGTTCGGCCAGAGCTGCTGGCTTCCGAGCCGCGGACCTCCCTGCGAGAACGGCGCCAGGGCCAAGCGCGCAGAAAACTGGCCTAGCCTTCATAGCTATAGAGCTTGAAGCTATTAGTCTTATTCGGACTTTAAGAAGTCTGTCTGTTGATTAGACGCTGTAAGCACAACCGCTGTTCTGTCAGAACTCACCCAGAGCATTGAGGAAGTGGCAAACACTTTATATTCACCACGCTTCCGTTTTTATGAGAGATTGCTCTTTGGGCTCTCCGATATCTCGCATGAGCGAAGATGTGGTTCTCAAGCTTAATGGAGGGCTGGAATCCCGTGCTCCCATGACCGGCTCTGAACTGTGACCAGCTTGCCGGACACACGTGACATCACGCCCCAACGTTCGCTTGTCTTCAACGACCAACTCCAACGCCTCGGCCCTTATACTGACCTCTTTGCAAGCTTTCCACAAGCTCTCGAACTCCTCAAGCACGACAACTTGACAATAAGTTTACGATGGAAGACTCTTTGATCCATGCTGTCGCCGGTGGTGCGGGTGGTATGGTGGCCATGGCGCTAACCTAGTACGAAGCTCCGTCACTGTTGGAGCATCCTCCCTCTGACACGAGCATGCCCTCTACGACAGTCCTCTCATCTTTCTCTCGACTCGAGCTGCTGTCGACAAGAACAAGGATAAGAAATCTGTGAAACAAGCTATCCTGGAGGTTCTGAAAAATGAGGGCATCACCGGATTGTACTCTGGTTTGTCCAGCTCCCTTTTGGGAATCGCTGTGACGAACTTCGTATATTACGGGTTCTACGAGAAATCTAAATCTGTGTAAGCTACCCTCTTTACAACGGGTAATGTTTTCTCTCATCGCATTTTGGCCGTACAGGGTCCTTCGGTCTCGACCTGGCAAAGGTTTGACCACCTTGGAGTCGATCTTAGTTGGGATGATCGCTGGTTCGGCGACTAGCATCATCTCCAACCCGATATGGGTTATTCAGGTTAGTCGTATGTTTCCTTCGTTCTGTGCTACGCTCTATGTTGAGGTTGTCCGGACCCGCGCATTAGACAACCCAAGCAGTTCGAACAATGGAGCCCACCTCTTCAGCAACAGCAACTTCCGACTCCTCCGTACCTTCTCAGAAGCCTCGAAAATTAGGCTTTGTCGAGACCATTAACCATATTCTCGAGAACGAGGGATTTCTTGCATTCTGGAGGGGGATAGGGCCAGCTCTGGCATTGGTCGTCAATCCCGTCATCCAGGTAGGGAGACTTCCTGCGCGCACGTCGTGGTATTTGACCTGTCGATTTTTGGCGCTTCTCCTCTCTCCCTCCTCAAGTATACCGTCTTCGAACAGTTGAAGAACCGACTATTGGCTAGACGAACCGCGAGACTGCGAGCCGCTGGTTCCGCATCCGCGGCCGTTCTCACAAGTGCGCACACCGAGAACACGTTCAATGCGTTGAATTGACTATGAAATTCATTGGGCTTGATATAGGCTTGGACTTGTTTTTCCTTGGGTCGTTGAGTAAACTTGGTGAGGGGAACAGCTTCTCTAGAGGCGGAGACTGCATGTGACATCGAACTCGTTCTCTTCATCAGTGGCAACTGGCTCGACATACCCATACGTGAGTTTAGCTCATCGGTCTCATACCGCGCTGCGCATCTCACCCAAGCACTGTTCGCAGATTGTGATCAAGAGCCGAATGCAAGCCGGCCATGCTATGGCCAAGGAGTATACGTCTGCATTGGGTGGCATCTTGAAGGTCGCCCAAGAGGAAGGAATTCCTGGATTGTACAAGGGAATCGAGTCGAAATTGCTACAGAGCGTTTTGACCGCGGCCATCCTTTTCGTCAGCCAACAGAGAATATACGAGTTGACCAAAGCGGTGAGTTCCCCGGCCCTCATCTGGACACGTCAACACTGAACTCCTACTTCTTTTACGGTGTATAGACATTATCGAACGTGCCAAAGGTTGCGAAGCACGCATAGATCCATCATTGCCTCTAAGCCTTGCTCGTTGCCCAACGTAGTATCGTTTGCTTTTGCCACATAGCTCTCACTCCATCTATGGTCATCCGTGAGACAAGAATCCCATCGTCCAATACCTAAGGGCATCATGAAAAGTAAGACTACACGAAAACCATAAAAGAAAAAATAGAAGTAAAAGGCAAAAGCTAGTGGAATCATTATGTGAAGTCCACTTCGTGCTACGTGAATTTCATCCTTTGTGAGATGTACCCCTCCATCCTTTTAAACCTCTGCTGCACCGCTATAGCCACCAGGCTTGTATTGCTGGTTGGGAGGGTAGCCTTGCTGTTGGGACGGGTAGGTTTGGTATCCCGTATCGTGGCTAACGAGCGTAGAGCCTGGCGCAGGCGATCCTGCGTAGCTGGGTGAAGTCGGGAATGTGCTTGGATCGGATGGGCTATGCAGGCAACAAGGGAATACGTCAGTCATCTGTTTTCTCGCAGTCACTGTGGCCCAGCTTACTCGTAGGGTTTGAGGTTCATCGGAGGGCCTGCCATCAAAGGAGCGGAAGGAGCTGGGGTACCCATATCCAAACGGTGGGGCGGGTATCCGTCCTTCTCGTAGCCTTGTCCACCCATTGCATAACCTGGATCTCCCAAACCAGCATCGTTATAGGGAGCAGGAGTGACCTTTTGACCTTTGCCGTACGAGCTTCGACGCATCAACCACCAAATGAGGAACCCGAGAGCCGCGAGCAAAGCGATGCCACCGATCACGCCTCCAACAATAGCTCCGACGTTGGTCTTCTTTCCACCACTTGAGGGCGTGGATGTCGCAGTTGGGACAGGGGTCACTGAGGGGTTGCCGGTGGTGCCGTTGGCTAGAGTTACGGCAATGAAAGACGGGGGCAGTCCGCTCGATTAATCATCGGGCTCGACACGAAGAAGCCCGAACTCCAGCTTACTAGCGAACTGTTGTGCGGCCGTGGGGTTCCAAATCCCAGCAGTGGTTGGGTCTAAGTCAGCCCATCCGGGTACGTCGGTCTCTGGGGGCACTGCTTCTGGGAAACGATTGTTGACATAGCTTGAGGGGCAGAACGAGATCCAGTCAGACCATTTCCCAACTAGACCGCCTTGGCAATAGCTGCAAGCAGATATCAGGGAATAGACGACGGTGTTGCAGCGGCAGGCGGTAACTCCAGACCCTTGTGGCGGGTTATAAGGCCCTACGTAGAGTATTGTGCTCGGATCAGCATTAGCGGATGGGATGGAGGGGCCAGACCAAGCCACCGCTCCACATCGTTGGATTAGAATGGCATACCTTGGGTGACGAGTGTTGGCACAGTCCAAGCATCGTTATTACAGACTGCTGACAGGTAGCTAGTCAAGGGAGAATAAGATGAATATGGAGATCAAGGCGCACTGCCTTGGGGTTAGGACTCACGCGGAGACCAAACACGGATTTTGATTCTTCGAGTTCACCATCCATGCTGTATCTGCCCTGCAAGTGACGTTCGTCGACTAACACGTCGGCGCCAGACAAGAATAAGACGGTTAGCAGCCGTTGCCGGGGTATATGCGGAGAGAAAGGCTCACCACTTGGGCCATTGCACTCCGGATAACCGCAGCGGTCCCAATCGCAATCCCGAGCTTCCACATCGTGCGACACTTCACACTTTAGATTAGGTGGAGGTTTGTCGTTGATCTGTATCCCAGAGTGAGTACTGTAGGCAAAGGCAACGGTCAGAGTCGAGGACTGTCGAAAGCAGGGAAGGAGAGAGGAGCGAGGGTGGAAGGTGGAAGGTTGATATCGGGGGACTATCCCACGCGGCTCTTCCCTGCATGCAGTTGTTTTTGTATCACACAGCCGCTGATGGGCTTCGGGCGCCTATGCCGCTGCCGTTCTCGTCCGTCACCTTGCACGAAACACGACATAAGTGATAATAGCAAAGTGAGGCAGTTCCTCCCCTTTGGTGAACTGGACAGGAAGTCCAACTTTGGATGCATCAGGTCTTTTTGACGTCGTAATTATAGCAACAGCGCTTTGGGTACCCCACCACCGTCGCGGCGACCTCGGTCGGCATAACGTACGCCGCTCTCAAGACTCACCTTTGTGGAGAGAGACAGCTCCTTTTTGTTCCGAGTTTTATAACCATATTTGTAAGCAGTTCCGACTTTCTTGAATTCGATGTGTCGGGGTGCAGTCTGGACTCTTCTGGCAACGATTGCGGTCTTGGGTTAACCAGGGGTTCGCATCAAGCAACTCAACGGCAGATGTGCAAGTAATCACTGCACCCTAGCGGAGCTGTACCATATTTAAATCTTGTAGCACTATCTGGTGCGATTCATTAATCCTTCCGCCGGCAGATCCTGGGGGTTCGAAGAGGTACTCGCCCTGGAAACGGTGAACCTCGCTATTAAATATCCTATAGAGTACTTTGAAAGCGGGGATCTTCACACTCCAAGCTTCAGTCGATTTTGAATTGTGCGCAAGATTACCGACCTCGAATTTGGTTCCACCACCCCCGTAGCGATACTTCCGTCAATCCTCCAGACGAACGCTACGTGGCGAACGAGTATTTCATGAACGCCCTCCCAGTATATATGAGTGAATCCGGAACATCTTCCTGTGCTCCACGTCTCTCTGGGTCTTCGCTCGTGCGAGGAGTCATCACAGACACAAGTCTTCGTTATGGCACACATCCACTCGGTCGTCACGTCCCTGAGCCTGTGAGTCTCCCCTGACCCTGCCGACCTTGTAGAGAGTAGATTTCTAAAGATTTCCTTGTTTTCTTATTCAGGTGATAACGCGCACTCCGACTTATCCTTGGGGCGTTCCGATTACACGCCTCAAAAAGTCCCGCAAGTTCGATCCATTGTTACATCGTACACAATCAGCTCGGAACTCGACCCACGCCACCAGCTCGTACCCCACCACAGCCGGCTTACCGTTAGAGAACTTCATGATCAAGAACCTATTCAACTGCAAATGTTGCCGAAACAGCCTTTATTCCCAGCCCGAGTCGGTCGCGCAAGTTGGGGGCAGTGAAGGGTCTGTGCAGCCAGCAGAGCCTGAGGAGGACAATGGTTGGTGCTATCCGGCCTATGACCAGCAGGCGTTCGAGGCGGCATGGCATCGTCATGCGAACGGGAGAGAAGGTAGTGGCACTACGGCCGTAGAGCAAGTCGATTTGACTGCCATGACACCTATTAGCCTCAGAGGTTGGATGAAGAAGGTCATTGGAAAGGCGTTTCCTCTCAAAAAAGGGGGCCCCGCCGAAAATTAAATCAGATATATCAATAGAGCGATTTTAGATTGGGAGTTGAGCCTGTATTTTCCTCTACTGGGGGCATCATAGACTCGCCGTACGTTGTGAAGCGCACGCGTCGGTACCGTGCGGTCCATGCCAGCTCCACATTTTTTTTTCTATTGTCTAGGGTATATCAAGCGTGATGAGATGGCAAGAGCCACCCCCCATACAATTTAGGTTCTATAAGTCAATTATACAATCTCCCTCATCCACTTCGCTAGCTTTCACCAGGAAACGCTCAGGCGATTGACCCGCAGACTGTCATTAGCATCCGCTCATGGTATGTCACCAGCACCAAAGGGTACGCTGTAGTCAGTGTTTGAAGATCAGTATGCATACGAATTTCCTTTCATAGTCGATCTTTCCAAAGGCCCGGACCAGGAGGAGTCCAATAGCTTCATTTGTGATGTTCGTTTCCGTGCGCTGTGGGTTTGAATTGCTGGTTGGGA
Organism: Tulasnella sp. UAMH 9824; assembly: GCA_019633595.1. Lineage (NCBI taxonomy): Eukaryota > Fungi > Basidiomycota > Agaricomycetes > Cantharellales > Tulasnellaceae > Tulasnella > Tulasnella sp. UAMH 9824. Next base: position 48,522 of record WSUI01000014.1, on the reverse strand, counting down.
GAGTAGCCTTGCTGTTGGGACGGGTAGGTCTGATATGGCCCGGATTGTATACCCGTTTGGTGGCCAACGAGCATAGCTGGCGCAGGCGGTCCTGGGAAACTGACTGGACTCGGGAACGTGCTTGGATCGGATGGGCTACATAGGCCAACAAAGGAAGACGTCAGTCACCTGTTTGTTCGCGATCATTTGGCCCAGCTTACTCGTAAAGTTTAAGGTTCATGGAAGAGCCCGCCATCAAGGTAACGCGAGGAGCTGGGGTGCCCATATCCAAGCGGTGAAGTGGGTATCCCTCCTTCCCGTAGCCTCGTCCGCCTGGCACATAATACGGGCTTACCAAACCAGCATCGGTGTAGGGAGCAGGAGTGACCTTTTGACCTTTGCCGTACGAGCTAAAGCGCAACAACCACCTAATGAGGAACCCGAGAGCCGCAAGCAAAGCCATTCCAGCGATCACGCCTCCAGCAATAGCTCCGACGTTGACCGTCTTCTTCGTCTGCCTACAGCTTGAGGGTGTGGATGACGCAGATGGCACAGGAGCTATTGAGGGATTGCTGGTGGTGCCGTTGGCTAGAGTTCACGGAAATGAAAGATGGGGCAAGTCCGATCGATTAATTATCGGGCTCGACACGAAGAAGCCCGGACTTCAGCTTACTGGCGAACTGTTGTGCGGCAGTGGGGTCCCAGATCCCGACAGCGGTCGGGTCTAAGTAAGCCCATTCGGGTATGTCGGTCTCTGGGGGCACTGTCTCTGGGAAGCCCTTACTGACATAGCTTGAGGGGCAGTACGAAATCCAATCAGACCATGTGCCAACTAGACCGCCTTGGCAATAGCTGCAAGCCGACATCAGAGAATAGACGACCGTGTTGCAGCGGGAGACGGTAACTCCATAGTTCTGTGGTGGGTTGTAAGGCCCTACGTAAGATATCGCGATCGAATCAACAATGGCGGATGTGATGGAGGGGAGCATGTTCAAGTCGCCGCTCGACGTAGTTGGATTAGAATAGCATACCGGGGCCGGAGATTCTGGGCACAGTCCAAGCATCGTTATTGCAGACTGATGATAGATAGCTAGTCAAGCGAGAACGAAATGAGTATGGAGACCGAAGAATGAGCTCCACCTTGGGGTTAGGACTCACGCGGAGATCAAACACGGATTTTGGCTCTTCGAGTTTGCCATCCATACTTTATTTGGCATGCATGAGACGGTCGTCGACTACCACATGGTCGCCAGACAAGAATAAGACGGTTAGCAGCCGCTGCCGCGGTGTACGTGGAGAGAAAGGCTCACCACTTGAGCCATTGCACTTCGGATAACCGCAGCGGTCGCAATCGCAATCCCGTGTTTCCACATCGTGCAACGCTTTACACTTTAGATTGGGTTGAGCTTTGACGTTGACCTGTGAAAGTATTTGTAGGCGAAGGCAAGGAAGCAGCGCATGATTTCTCACCCCTTAATCCTGTGTTTGGTTCCGCCCGCTGACGAAGCATCGCCTTCGCGTTCGACTTCAGCCCGTTGTGGCGCTCCATCTGCATGCAAGTGGCATTGGATACCAATTCGGAAATGACATGCTGAATAGCGGCATTTATGTACCCGGAGGGTCGACATACATGTAAGGTTATCCTTTTCCAACAGTAACTGCTTCTCTTTCATTGACGGCGACTGGCAGCACAACTGCCGATCTCAATGACACCACTATGTTAGACTCAAGCTTATGTTAGCTCCGCTACTTGCAAAAGACAGTAACCAGTGAGTCTGTACTATATCCTGAGATGCAAATGCGAATGTTTTATGCCATGTTGTACCTTTCGGTCTATCGTCGAAACAGTCACCGCCAAGGCAATGGATCTAATAGCTCAGCGTGGATCTCGTTCTGGGAAAAGTCCGTTCTTGTAGAATCTGATACTAGCGCTCGCACCGCTACGAAGGGTATCGAGGGACCGTCTCACGCGGCTATTCCTGCATGCAGTTGTTTTTGTAGCATCGTTCATAGCCTCCGATGGTCTTCGGGCACCCATGCTGCTGCCGTTCCCATCCGTAACCTCGCACGAAATACCACAAGTTGACCGTAGCAAGTCAAGGCAGCTATTCTCATTTGTTGACATGGACAGCAAGTCCAACCGTGGATGCATCAGCTCTTTTTGACGTCGTAATTATATCTTTTTCTAATGACCGCTTCTTTTTCGTTGCTGGTAGCACAAGTGCCGTTCTCAACGACCCCACATGTTAAGACTCAAGTGTATGGTAGCTCCGCTCCTTACAAAAGACAATAACTAGCGGGTATGGCGAATTTTCCGGGCCAATTTTTTTAGCGCATAATTCCTCGAATTTCCTAAGCTGTACCACGGGACGGCACAGATCGAGCTTGTTTCGGAGGGAGATATCTCAAGTGTGATGAGATGGCAGGTCACCGCCGAAACCAACTTTGCCCTTCGCCAACCGGCACCGTTCCCCCCTCCCCCCTCACCAGCTTTCGCCAGGAGATCCTATAAATATCAAACTACCATATTGCCGTTGACGCTTAATCCGTGATGTCGTCAGCACCAAATGGTACGCCATCGCCAGCGGTAAAATACTGATACGGTCAAAGGTTTCTATTTGCAGTCGACGCTTTCAAAGGAACGGACTGGGAGGAATGCAACAGCTTCATTCGAGCGCTTCGTTTTCGCGCGCTTTGGGAAGGCAAACAACGAGACCCGGCCTGGGTCGCGGACTTTGCCGCCCCCCATTTTTCACACAAGGCGCTCCTATGGCATTCCCGGCTTCCACAAGACGTTCGTCAGGACTGGTTTAAGCTGGAAACCGCCCTCCTCGAGCGGTGGGCTCCTCCAGAGGAAGACGACGAGTAAGGATGGGGGGTCTTTATCGGGAGTTTGCCGAGGGCGCTCAACCTCGATAAATAGGGAGACAATCGTGCCAACACCAGCAGCCGCGCTGTCAATAAATCGCATCAGCTTCCAATGGTTCTCAGCGCGGTTATAGATGGATCGAAAGACATTTATTTTGTCAAATTCGACGGTTCTTATGTTAACTGACGAAGAATCCAGGGGACGCTCTCCGGATACGATGCAATTCCCTATCCTCCACCACCGTGCTGGAACAGATCGTGAGAACCTGCTTGAATTAATCGTAACTCGATGAAAATTTTATTTCCTCTTTGCGAACTTCAGGATGGGTCATGTCATTCATGGCTGGCGATTCACTGGCGGGGATCGAGACCTAAGTTGGGAGCCGAGTCTTCTGAGTATCTGACGCCTTCCGTTCCCCGTCACCCTTCCATTGATGTCATGTGGCAGATATTCTTGCATCCCCCTTGTGGACTCGAAAACTTTGAAGTCTTCTTGGACCAGGAGTACCTTGTGGCAACTCATGAATTGCAATGTATTGACAAGTGGCGAAGTGATACTTTTCTGGAGGTATAGTGACAATAGCAGTAAACCTCATTTACACTCGGATCCATCACTCATGACTGCCTCGGATCGAAAGCTGTCCAGCTTACTCCCTTCGTCGCTGCTGCAGCGCTCCTCCTCGTTATGGACCCGAACACCTACTCCAGGAAGGATCCAGTAGAAAAACAAGCGGCAGGAAACCCACCACGCATGCCGGGACGTTGAAGCTGAGCCCTTCGTTTCAGAAATTGTTCATCGAGACTGCCGACTGACTTTAAGGAAACACTTTTGCTAGGTGGCTCTGATCTGGCACTTAGGCTAGCTTTTCTCGGCGGGAGTCCCCATATGGTGGATAGCTTTGCGAGAAGTCGAAGGGGGGGGTGATTTGGCGGAAGACTTGTCCTCGAGAATCAGGTTATCTAGCTGATCGTCTAGGTTGGGAAGAGCTTGAAGTTTTCCGTTTCCTCAGTTCGGTGGTCGAAAGGACATTCCGTAATGGATATTACATTTGCTTGTGGCTTGCTCATTGTCAAATCAAGATAGTCAATGGATTATCCTGCTTCGGATCATAGCCACCTACACTGATCACCCAGAGTTTCAGCAGCATGTAGAGTCAGTAGCACATCTAAAACTTTATCTTGGCTGTTCAATTCCCTCGATTCAAGCGGACTGGGCGCGGCACCCTGAGAGGGTGACGAGTATACTTTGTGGACCTCGAAGCGTACTGAGACATCTGTTTGTCTAGCCAGATGATATCCGCTCCACTCAAAGCAAGGCTTAGAGAAACGTCCGTTAGGCCTTATCATCCCTCTGGCCTTTGTCTTTGGGAAGGTTGCGATTTGGGGGGACATATGGGGTTTGCGTTCGAGTTTGTTTTGACATGTGATTGTTGCGAAGAAACCGGCGGAATTCGCATTGCCGCCTCCCAGTGTTCTCTTCGCCGTTGGCCAGCACATAAGAAACTTCCTGCTCCTCCTCCCCTCACACCAGTCAGATCAGTCGGCTTAGTACCGCGTTATTCAGAAGCATGTGTAAGTGGACCTTACGCTGCCGCTCACATCTATATAACAAGCTGATCCATTCATTATCTTTGCTATTTAACAGCCGATTTGCAAAACTTGGTATCCTCTCCAGCCGGACTCGCACTGGCCGCGATCGGTGCTCTTACGGTCTCGTGCTTCGCGTGGAACTACATGAAGCTCGTTACCAAGAGCTTTGTTGTGCCAGGCTACAACGTAAGTCAGGCTGTTGACAGCGTTTTCGTTTTGCGCGCGAACTTCGATGCGGTGTTTTTTGACCGTGCCCGTTTTCACCCTTTGTCATTGCATCGGCACAGCTCAAAAAGTTCGGCGCAAAGAGCGGAAGATGGGCAGGTACGGCTACCTTTGGTATCACTACTTATCAGTGACTGACAAAGATGATTGCATCGTAGTTGTCACTGGCGCTACCGACGGAATCGGTCGAGAGTTTGCTCTGCAGCTCGCCAAAGCCGGCTTCAACGTTTTTATCGCATCTCGGTCCATGGACAAGCTGGAAGCTGTCCGTAAGGAAATAAGTGCGTAAAATACTAGAAAGCTTGCGTGATTCGGGCAACCGGGGAGTTGACGTACAAATGGTTCCTGCTTCTCGTAGCCGACGCCAACGCCGGAAGCAATGTTCAAGTGCAAGTCCACGCCATCGACTTCTCTCGACGTGACGCCCAGGCTGAAGGAGAGTGGTCGCGCCTGGGTGATGCCCTGAAGAAGCTAGATATCGGCGTCCTCGGTTCGTGCTTACGGCCCTCCGTAGTTTGCTTAAGCCAGGCTAACCGAAAGCGTGTCATCTTCAACGAATCTCACAGTCAACAACGTCGGAAAGTCGTACGATATCCCGGCGTACTTTGACGAGGTACCCACCAAGGATAATGAGGACATTGTTCAGATCAACATCAACTCGACCATGAGAATGACTCAAATTGCCCTTCCCGGAATGCTTGCCAAGTTCGTCCGCGCGTGCCACCTAGAATGCTCCTTCAGACTAACATCTCCTATTCGCTCAGGAAAAACGGTCTCATCCTCAACATCGGTTCCTTCGCCGGTTCCGTTCCCGGTCCCATGCTCGCTACTTACTCCGCTTCCAAGGCCTTCCTCTCAACCTGGTCTCAAGCTCTTGCCGACGAATACAAGTCCCGCGGAATCGTCGTCGAACACGTTCACACTTACTTCGTTGTCTCTGCCATGTCCAAGATCCGCAAGCCGACTCTGCTGATTCCCACCGCCAAGACCTACGTCCGCAGCGTCCTCAAGAATATCGGAACCGGTGCTGGAACCATGCCCGGTGTGACCGCGACGACTACCCCGTACTGGCCCCAAGCGTTTATGGCCTGGTTCATCGGCTACCTGCCCACCTGGTTCACTATTCGCTGGACGCACAGTAAGTTCTGTCTCGAATTGGGCTTTTTAAGGCTCCGATATTGATGAAAGTACCTCCAATGCAGACCTTCACATCGACATCAGAAAGAGGGCACTCAAGAAGCGCGAGAGGGAAGACGCTCTCGCTGCCAAGACCAAATAAATGCCGAACCTTTTGTGTCGGCACGACAGTCAGATTTAGACATGTTCTATAGATGTGCTATTCCGAATGTTGCCATGATAGATCTATTTTGGACGCCTCCTCGGCCTGAGCGCGTATTGGGCGGCCATATGGCTGAATGCTCCCGCCAGGAAAAACTGGCATTCATGAGATAAACTCGAAACCGGAAGAAAATGGGTAAGGAAACAAAGCACGTTGTTAGTAGGCGAATAGGATATATATTAGGAAAACAATGGCGTGAAAACAGGTGTCCCGGTGAAAGGCGGAAAGGTGCATTGGTCACGATTTCTGGATGGTATTCACCAACCTGCGAGCGGGGAGAGTTTTGGACTGTAAGCAAAACAATATCGAGTAAGTTGAGAATATTCAAGACGGGAAACTCACCAATCTAGTCCCTCCTCCAATCCCTCCCCTTTCGTCGCACAGCTGCCTCTCACACTCCACTGCCGTTCCTTCTCTCCGCCGGCTAAACCCAGCTTCTCGCTGATCTCCCCAGGCTTTAGCGCACCCGCGACATCCTGCTTGTTCGCAAAGACGAGCACCGGAACGCCCTTCAGCTCTTCCTCTGACAACATGGTGAGCAGCTCCGCCCTGGACGTTGCCAAGCGATCGGTGTCGGCAGCGTCGATCACGTAGATGATGGCCTGGGTATTTGCGTAATAGCACCGCCAGTACGGTCTAGCGTGATTCAGGCATAAGTACGAGCGAGCTGTTGATCGATGGGGAGAGGGGCATACCGTATACTCGACTGGCCTGTGCAGGACAATGCAGATATGTGTTTCGTCAGCATCTCCACACCACGGACGCCCGTACGAGCACAACAAATCCACACGCACCTCCAAGGTCCCAGACCTGGAATTGAATGTTCTTGTATTGCACAGTCTCTACATTGAAGCCAATTGCTGCGAGAAATGGCGCGATTTTAGGCTAAGCTGCAAAAGGGAGCTGACGGATGCAGGCTTGGCTTACTGGGTATTGTCGACACCACCTCACCAATCTTTAGAGAATACCAAGCCAGGATGATCGTTAAGTCATGATTTACACCTCCGTTGGACGGGCCAGTTCTCACCTGTAGCCGGTACAAAATGGTCGTCTTCCCTGCTGCATCCAAGCCCAACATGAGAATCCGTACGTCTTTGTCCTTCCCCCATGTTGCTAATGATGTCAGGGAGCTCCATAAAGACGATATCGTTACACCCATTGACTTGACGGGAGAGAGGAGTAAAAAAGAGAAAGGAGGAGAAGAATCTTGAAGAAAGGCCCAAAATGTCGCACTTTGCGTTTTGACGTTGACCGACAGGGGCCAGGCCTACCCGTGGCGCTAGACATTTCCCCCGCCCTCGGTGATTTCGTTGAGAGCACATCAACCTCCTCAACTCTACCCTACAGCTCGAAGTGGATGCTCAGATTAGTCAGTGCCGTCGCCAAGCAGAGTGCTATTCTAGGAGCAGTATTTTCAATTAGATTGCTGCCGGTATTCCCGTCCTAGTGTCTGATCCGAAGCCAGCGGTGCCGGATGAACTATGACCTCCACCAGCGAATGCACTGATGAGAGACTGATAATGTCGGTCGACGGCAAATCCGGCCCGCTCTACGCCGTCTGGTACGGTCCATAAAAAGGACTCGAACATCCAACGCCCTCCGTGTCTCCTCTAGATTTTTCCACCCGCTCCGAAGATCAACATGTCCGGGCAACAGATCGACGTTCCGTCGGTCACCCTTAACACCGGGGCTAAGCTCCCATTAGTCGGTCTTGGGTGAGTTTAGAATACAGTACGACTCACGAGGTGGTCTGCTTGACTGACTTCTGGCATCCAGCTGCTGGATGGGCTACCCCGGCGGGGGAGAAGACTGCGAGAACATGGCCAAGACTGCGATCAAACTTGGTTATAGGCACATTGACACGGTGCGCGGGTCACTTGCATTGGTACACGGGCCTTTTTGACCAACCCCGTGAATAGGCAGCCGGTTACGGCAACGAAGAGCACGTCGGAAAAGCCATTCGTGAATCTGGCGTTCCTCGCTCCGAAATCTTCCTCGTCACCAAGCTGAATAATAAAGACCACGGGCGCGTGGCGGAAGCTTTCCAAGAGAGCTTGGACCGCCTGGGATGCGAATACATTGACTTGTATTTGATGTGAGCGGGAACGTTCGGACACGCCTGATGTACACGACAACACTGACCACCTTCTTTATGATATACTACGCATAGGCACTGGCCTCAGGCCCAAAAACCAGACGGTGAGTCTGAATCTGTTTACGAGTTCATCAGGACGTCTGGATCCTGAGAACCCGCCCGATAACTTAAGCAACTGACCCTCGCTATGACGGATCATGCGAAGACAAGATCCTCCAACCCGATCAATCACCAACGTACGTCGAGACTTGGCAAGCCATGGAGAAACTACTTGATACAGGCAAGGTCAAAGCGATTGGCGTATCCAACTTTAGCATCAAAACTCTGGAAGTCCTTCTTCCACAAGCGAAAATCGTCCCAGCTGTCAATCAGGTTGGTCGACTCTTACCGAACGAATTGCCCACAACTGACTTGCTTGATTTTCTGCATTATCCACCCATTAAAGGTCCAACTTCACCCTTGCCTTCCCTCATTTGATCTTCTCGCATATTGCACCGAGAAGGGCATCCATGTGACAGCGTACACGCCACTCGGAAGGAAGGACAGCCCCTTCTTCAGCGACGAGACAATCAAATCGATTTCGGACAAGCATGGCATAACCATAGCGCAAGTTTTACTCAGCTGGGGAGTTCAACGGGGCACGAGCGTTATTCCTAAGAGCGTACAAGAAGAACGGTTAAGAAGCAACCTCACGGTATGGAAGAGATTTTCCCTCGGTTTGCGGGACTGGGAACAGGCTAGTGACTCTGTCGCCCACCGCCTCACAGCTCATCAAGCTTGATGAGGAAGATATACAAGCAATTGATAACTTGCATAAAAAGCCAGGTCTGCATCGACAGCTTCTTGTCTCCCCGATCATTGACACGGTGAACGGAACCGTATGGGGCTGGACTCATGAGCAACTTGGTTGGAATCTGGATAATGCGGGATATTGGAAGCAGTAAAGAAGAGCATAGTTATACGATTGAATCCAATAAATCATATCTGGCTACTTGGAACCGCCAAACAACGCTGAGCATTGCCATCTGTTGTCATCCGTTCTCGTTAAATGACATGTTTCAAGAGCTGGGTCTTCACGGCACCAGTGACACTATCTCACCACGTTCAAATACCTATAGGTGATGGGAAAAATAACTTTAATTTGTTAGAATGCAGAGTAAACATACGTAAGTTCCGAAGAATCCCTCTCCAAAAGATCATGGCAAAGCAAAACGCCTTGCTCCGGTTAGGTCCCGTCCACCGCATCCAGCCAAAATACACGGAAGTTAAATTTTCCTACATATGAGCGCAATAACGGGGTCGGCTATGGCCAGGGTCGAGCGAACGCATTATTACTTGGTCTGTTGCAGACCGACTGTGTTAATCCAAATACGCGGAAGCCGGAGAGTCTCTCGCCCAAACCCAAGGCACCTACGCTTGCTTCAGCGATGACTTGGATAGATATAATGCGCTGTACGAGCTTGGATTTACCTTCCGTCTTCGGACCCAAATACACTGAAGCGGAGGACACTAAAACCTTTATCTACTAGCACGGAGATAATGATCAGGGTCTAGCAAATACGCTGTGCCGCCTTGGTCAAATCTACTCTGCTCAGTCCAAATATGCAGATGTCGAGAAGCTTTCTACAAAAGCTCAAAAGATCCCTGCTCGTACCGTAGCTGAGGGGGTCGAAGGGAGAATCGACGCACCGAGAAGTACAGACAAGCTTGTTCCTCGGTGATGAGCTGTCTGTCGATATGCATAGACCAAATTTTGTGAATTCTCCACCTCTTTGTTCCGTGTCCGGCTAACCTCCATCATAAAGTCAAACGACTCCCCATAGGTTAGTTGAACCCTCTATACGGCATTTAAGTTTTCAAAGAGGCTAACTAGCTCCCGTAAAATTGCCCCATACGCCGCTAAAACGTCAGCCGCATATCTGTCGATTATCTAATTTGATTGCTCGATTACGTGGTTCGGTGGTGAACTCAAGCGGCGCCTCATAATCGTGTGACAATCAAGCCATCCGAGTCTTCAACTGTCAAGGTTCTCTGCATCGCCGTCACGACTTGACTCATGTCCATTGCACCCCCAACGCTGCCTCACTGCACTCAAGAGCTATTCAAGCTTGAGCCGATCGAGAAAGCCACATTTGATGATGTCTGCAAGGCAGGTGAACTGGTCGAGGCAACCACATTCCATTACAGCAAAGGCGGTAAGTACTTTCTTGGACTCCATTCTTGCTTAGACTCGCTGAACAATATCTCAGGAGATGGGACACCAACAAGGGCGAATGTTGTGGACGCTCAGTTCTATCAACGTCGAGTCGAAGACAATTACCTCAATCACCGTAAGGGCTTGCATTTCAGTGGGGGTCTTTTCTCTTATCAAAGGCAAGTACAGAATATCCGGATGACAAAACCGCAAGGGCAGTAGAAGAAGCGACGGCGGCGATGCGGGAGATTTTAGACGAGGCGATGGCCGGACTCAACAAGGGACTCGACGATGTGAATTCGGACGTCACCCGTCTGAGGGAGGACATCACCAAATTGCGTCAAAATGTTTCCGAGCTACAAACTCTTCCGAAGAAACTTGAAGAGCTCTCCACAAGTTTGGGGCGATTCGGTATTCCGCTAGCTAAAGTTTGCTGATGCACGTTACACGAATTGATTGCCCAGTTCACATCATTCGTAGGCATATAACAATCACTGTTATCATGGGACCGACTTCCAAGTTGTTCCTTATTATGATGGAAGCTGGCCAAGCGAGGCGGTGGGTGATGCTAAGCAGCTTCATCTTTTCGACGTTTATCTCTGTCTGCATCTCTTCCAGGATTCCCTGAAGCTTCGTTCCTTCGAATCTATCAACAAACTCACGATCGATGAACTGAGGACTTTTTGCGCGGCTTATGGGCTTGGCCCCATTTCTTCTCAGGCTGATGAGGCCGAAGTCAGGCAACTACTTTTTAACAATTTAGGTGTGGGTGGGATTGCCCGAATGGTGGAGGAGGCCAAACACCGATAGTGGTTGCAGCTAATCGCCCGAAATACACGAGATGTGTGATTAAAGCAACTCGATAGGCCTTAAGTCTCACGAGTAGCTACCCGTCGATCCATTTCCTGCTCTGGGAGTGAGTCTTCGACTCTCAAGGCGACAGCGATAACCCTTTCTTCGGTTTATGTAGTTGAGGTGCATACGTCAAGAGATGACTCATTTCTTTATGGGATTAATATAGTAGTCAAATATGCGTAAGATATTTACCAATAGTTTCGGCGAGCGTTGCAAGGGTGGTAGTACAAGTGTGTATACTCGGGATCGGAGGGCGGTGCTGTCGTCCTGACAATCTGACAAGGCACCGAGAACAGTCCTGCCTGAGAAGACGAGAAGGTGGTGGTGGGGAAGAAGAAGAGGAAGAGGAAGAGGAAGAATCAGCTTACAGGTTCAGCTAGGATACGGTGTCGTCGGGTGGTCTAGTTAGTGGGGTTATCCTCGGGTGTAGAGTTTGATACTCAGCTAGTTTTCTTTTACTCTCCAATCTCATCGTGATCTTAGATAGCCTAGGTCTCGGAGGAATGAATTACTTTGTTTGAATCGAACGCATATTAAAACACGCCGTTAGATAGTTTCGTCAGAGGGCCGTGGAATCCCCAAATCGAGACAAACTTGTCCATGCGCACCACTACCCACGGCTCCTGGAGAATCACGAACCGCACGCTCCTACGAACGCTGTTCACGCTCTTGGCATTTCACACTCCTTCATACCTCACGCAGCAGCCAATCAGTAGCAACCTAACAAGAAAGAAGACCCTCCCCTATGCTGAACACTAGGCTTCTAGACTTGTTGCTGAGGTAATATCCACCTCCCACCATAAGCCTCACATTTGCATATCAACCAAGTCGAACCCTCCAAGAAAGGGTGACTAGATCTACTCGACGCCCCGAGCCGCTGAAGAAATCTGGCAAGGTAGCAAACCCCGGCATTCCACTATTCACTCGAGCCCCAAGCATTTATTTCCGGTCATAAACTTGAGACCTCCTTCTCTGGCGCCAAAAGATGTGCCATATACATTTTATTCTTATGGTTCCGTGCAGCGAGGTTCGGCTGTTCGGACTCCTTCCTGCTTGTCCAGAACACAGGAAGACCCGTATCCATGCCACTGTGTTGTTCCCATTATATGACTTGAATGTTTTGGGCGATTTCCTTATGACAAGCCTGACGGCCCGAAGGAAACGCGTTGACGCCTCGGAGTTGCCGGAGTGTCGTCATCATTCCACATCATTCCACGGCACAAGTGCCTCTAAAGGCAACATGAGGACTGCTACTATACCTATTGTGGCATTCACTACCCGCTGTCGTTCTTCACGCAGTCGGGAGCGTTGAGCGCTTGGTGACTCGAGTATTTCCCCGAATCAACTCCGATTCCTTTGATCTCCCTTGTGCTCCACGTCCTTCCTCCTTCCTCCTTTGGTTGGACGAAGCCCATAAACGGGCATGCAGATCTTCGTCATACCCTTAGATCGTAGGCCCTTATTTGAGCGTATCGAGTGCATGGTTTGCGGCTTTCGAATTTATTTCCGCTATGTCCGGAGCGCGAGACCCGACGGATTTCGATTGTTGGGGTCGTAATTGGAACTTTCCAGAGCTTCAAGCGGCGTAGTCATGGTGAGTCCTCTATCTAACAACTTGTCCCGCTATTTTGGACTTTCATTTCCTCTCTAATCTTAGAGTGAGCCTGCGGAACGGAGCCTTTCGTCAGCGGTGATTTCGCCGACTCGTTAAAAGCGTGGCAAGAAACGGGTCCGACCCGCATTACCCCTTCAATGCTCCATTCTTATAAGGACTTGCACTTTCAGTCCTCCCTCGTCCTCAATCACAGAGTCCAGCCACGTTTCGACCATGGGTTGTTTCTACTTTCTCCCATGGCCTTCCAGTAAAAACCTGGGTCCTGTTGACTCGTCCACTCGTTTCTTCCCCTCCAAACCACCGCACCCTCCGCGTTAACTCAACTCTCTCTACTACCTGGCACATACACTCTTCGAGCCTTTCAACCCAGCCAGCACAATCACCGCACAACTCGCGCCAGTTCCGCACTTCACGCAAACCTGACATCCGTTCCCAAAGCGATTCGTCCCCAGCTCCGACTACCCTTCTCGCCGACCTCAAGCCTGTCAGTTGCCAAGAAACCAATTTGGTCCTCCTTGTCTTCAGCCTTGCCCAACACCCAACCCGGATTTGTAAGCTCGCCTGAAAGTAGGACCCAGGGATTACCACCTCGCGGCATTACTGCTCTTACCTTTGCCACATTTTCAGCCGCTGTTTTTATTTGGCAAATATTTGTATCTTGGATGTCCCGCGAGGTGGTACCTCCCGGTTCTACTTTCAGGCGAGCTTACATATACGGGACAGATGACCCCCAACCCCAAACTGGGTCGCCGGGCAATCAAACTCTCCTGAACACCAGTACTAACGAAGAAACCGAAGACTACGACTTCTTCCCAAGTGAGATCTCCTCTACTTGGCAACTTCTCTCCACCAATCCACCACCACTCATTGGTGGTCTCACTGAGGCCGGTCCTTATAGAGGACCCACTCGCTACCCCCCTTTTCCCCCTGATACAGCCTGGAGCCCCAACATTCCTATTCAGAATCCTATCACAAACGAGTATAATACTCATCAAACATCACCAAACAGTCATGGATCTATCCTGACGGCACCATCGCCGGCGTCGGCCGACGTTCTTTACCTTCCGCAATCGCCACCCGGAGTGCCGTACGGGTCCACTAATTTCTATCAACCACCCTCATTTTCAATCCCATCTTACTCTACCGGACATTCCCACGGTGGACATCTGCTTAGCGATGACGAGTACAACTCGTGGATGGAGACCGGCTTAGTGCTGAGGCAACCAAATATCCCACAGGAAAGGGATGGTTTCGTTTCATCGAATGCGATAGAAACATCCACTAATGGCTCGATTGCCGTTTCTAGAGTCCAATGGTCTCCCCAGACTACCCTTCGCGATGGCTCACCCGTGTCCACGCCATCTATGAACCCGCCCCGAACGGGGCGTACCGATTCAGCTCCACACGAATATAGTGCACCAAGCCTTGCTCAAGGAGCTACTCATCCCGCAACATTCGCTCCTGGACGCACTAGTGAGCCAGGTATGCACTGTCCTTCGAGTTCGTCACTCCAGTTCAGCGTACTTAGTCCGCCCTTAGCGTATCTCACCCCGGTCTCCCCCGGTCATGCCTACGCGGAGGTTCAATATCCAGTCGTAAAGAGTGGAGCTGTGAAGTCTCCCGTACATCGGCGACTCACCTGGCTTCCCGTCACCACCGAATTTGGCCAGACTCAAGGGCCCGCGAGCGAGTTGGGACCTCCAGCGGCGACGGTCGAGCTACCCGAAAGGAGAGGCGCCCCTAGTTCTACGAGCTTACAGCCGGCCTCCCAATCGAGCGACAGAGATGAGGAAATCCGACAAGCATGGATCGACTTGAAGCGGTACTGTCTTTGCAAAGACCGCACCAAGAAGGCCCTTCGGCACTGGGAGGACCAGTGTCCGTACAACCTCAACAAAAGCCCGCTCAGGCGCTGTTCATTACCTGGCTGCCGAAACAAGACTGGCTTCCGAAGCTCTTATAATTTACGTCGCCATCAGGAGAAGGCGTCCTATCACAAGGCCCAGAAATGAATCGGAGGACCGTTTGAGTTGTTTTTTTTTCTCACTGCTCTGCATGCTCTCTGTCGCTCGCATTATTCCCGCTATCGTTGTTGTGTTCGTCAATAACAAAGGACTTCGTATGCCGTTTGAGCCATCGCTTTCCCCGCCATCGCGGCTGTGCTTATGAAGAACAGACAGCGCCAGCGCGCCACGATGACTAGACCATGTGCATGCTATCGAACATCTGGATACACATAGTGATCATGCCAGCGACATAACCATAACGAGTATTGCGTCTTTAGGTAGCATAGTAGAGAGCGACGGAGGAGGGGTGGGTTCGGGGAGGCTGACCACGGCCACGGCGAGGTTGGCCGACCCTCCAAACCCTATCCTCCTCGTGCGGCTCCGTGAAGCCAATCAACAGAACCTTGCCGATAGAAACATCAAGAGAGCTCTAGCCGTTTTTGTCGGACGAAAGAGGCTTTGCTGGAACTGGAGATCTGGGCTTAAGCGAGTGTCCCTCGGCCACGTTGCTGATTCTAAGACAGGTCGGTTCCGATACAGAGATGAAATTCAAAAGTTCTTTATTAGACGATGGAAAGGCATCTGTCTACGTGTGCTGTCGGCATGCTGAGACTTCGGATTGGAGCATACATTAGTCCACGGGCGAGGTTGGCGGGAAAACGCGGGATCAAGAAGTCAGCACCGACTCTCTCCCTATCTTGCCGTTTTCTTGACCCTGGCACCGACACTCGTGAGGGCCACGTGCTGAGGAGTGTTGTTTAACGTTGAAGGCAAAGAGGCATTTAGACGTAGAATATCACCGCCACCTCTTTCGGACCTCTTCAACAACGCGCCCAAACTGAACGCGATCTAGAGCTGTAACGGTAGTGTGCGGCGACTTCGCCCGACCTGTGACTCGAGCCCTTTAGTTTTCCGCTTTGATTTCGATGTTACACAAGCCCTCCAATCGACCCGAAACATGCGGTGCCGTCTCTCTCCACCAAATGATTGGTTGCAAATCGAGTAGGTTGACGCTTCATTGGTCGTGAAACTCCCGCATTCATCGTTTCGGCAGCTCGAAGCACATAATGAAAGGCGCTGCAAGACCTCTTCAGAATGTTTTGACAACATCGGCTCCTTGAGTTCGGTATCTGAATCAAACGTCATTTGGTCTATTTAAGGCTTTCCATCGCCCGGAGTTGGCTTAGTCTCCCATCTTCATCTTCCTTTCTCTCGTTCTCAGACGCTGTCTCGGCTTAACTCAGGAGAATTCTCTACTCACACAGTTACCTTCGACAACAGGCAACTTCAACCAGCATCCTCATCGACCAGCCTCGGAGCACATCTCTATACGTACAGACTCTCGAGCAACTAGCTTCTCTCCCCAACAACACTCCAGCCACTAAGCTTCAGTCCGCTTTGAAATGTGGCCTCGCTCGACTAATCCAAGCGGTCAGACCCCATCGTCTCGCACTTCACGGTCGTCGAATGGTTCTCCATCGTCGTCTTCGTCGGCGCATCCAGCCTACCCAGCCGCTCAGACTCCTTATTACGCAGTAGCGTCGTCATCTACGGTAGCACCAGCTGGTTATTATGCCGTTGCACCTGGCTCATCTCAGCCTGGTTACCCAATGGCTGGCAGTGATTCCCGTTTCGGTGCTGTCCCAGCTCAATATCCTCCCAACATGATGGCCCAGTACCCAACTCCTCAAGCGTATCCATCTGCTCCGGCACCAATCAGCGAGCAAGACTTTGATACTTTTCTCAATACGGGCTTCATCCCGAATCCCACGTTTTCGCGGGTTTTGCCTGCCACTCAGCCCACCTCGAGTAGCGGAAGAAGCTCAGCTTCCTCCCGATCATCCGCTGCAACTCCTCAGCCTAACTACGTCGCATCCTCGAGTCAGGGAGGGACGCGCGCTGCATCGGAACTCGACGAGCTTTGGGAGGAAATGAATCGGTACTGCCGCTGTGCCGATCGCACACAGAAGCCCCTCCGTCACTGGGAGACCGTTTGCCCATACAATCCAAACAAGCAGACGTTTTACTGTGACATTCCCGGATGCACGAACCGGCAAGGCTTCAAGACCAAGTGGAGTTTGGAGCGCCACCAGAAGACCGTACTCCACTAGTTACTCAACTATTCTGAGGCTCTGCACATCCGGACGGCCATCGACGATAGACGAGGCAGGACCGATGCTCTTTGGGGTCTCGCTACCGCGTATAAAGCCCGAAATGATCACAGTCGGGCGTTTATGCTCTACTCCGAGGGCCTACAAAGTCGAGCCGATATAGACGACAGACAGGGTAGAGCCGACACTCTTGGGGTCTTGCTCGGCTGCATCGCGCTTGATGGGAGTTCAGCCGGGCCATCAAACTCCACAACGACGCCTTGCAGATATCTACCGACAATGGCGACGTGAATGGGAGAGCTTTTGCCTCCACGCTTCTTTTCTATGCTTCTTTATGCTTCGCTATGCTCGCTATGTTTCGCTATGTTTCGAGCCTTTTTATGTCGGTACCGGCGCACTCTCAGACTGTGGCGGTTCATGTAATAGACTCGTTAACATAGCCATATGAACAATCATGTCTACAGAGAGGAAGTGTCTTGCAGTTCCAACACCGTCATTAAGTTTTGGTGAGACATGATAAAATGTTCTATGTTTCGCAAATTATCAGCACGGTTTGGATTCTACTTTGAGAGGAGATGTGGATCTCTTGGCGAGATAGAGGACCTGTCTCGTTGGGATCTGGGGTGTTGCGATACAGTCGGATATTTGGGGCAATGAACACGGTCCGCTCCCATGTGATCTCACAACCTAAAAGTTTAGAGGGATACATCACAACTGGAAAGGTACAGATGAGACCGGGGGCCTAAGATCAAGTCTTCCTATCTATTCTCCGGAAGAATGAATAAAACCTGTGAAGCAATGAGTTCTTTAAGATACCCCCGCTAGGGGCGGAAACCTCCATAGGTCTCACGAGGTGTTACAGCCGTCTAGCAATCTAAGCTCGAGCTACTCAGCCTGAGGAAATTATTTAAGCTCTTGTGGATTAGTGTGTCAGCAACGCGTGGGATTGAGTTCTCTACGATGTACTTTCAAATCAAGCCCAACACATCGGGCCGACATCGAACCCGCGAAAAGGTCATTTACAAATACGTAATAATATTAATACAAACGTTGGCACCACATGCTGTTTCTTAGAAGACCTCGCCAATGTCAAAATTTACATGCCAGCCCAAGCCCAATCTGCTGTCGCCGCAACTTCTTCATCCCTGCACTTCATTGCCCTGTCCAAATCGCTCCTCCAGACCCTCACGGTTCGATCATCGGAGCAATTCGCCAACATTCCATCACAAGCCCAATCCACCGCTGCACTCTCTTTAACGTCTTCTCCGTTCCACTTTGCGTCCAAGACGGCGGATGCCCTGTCGCAAGGAGAAGCCGAGTCGAGTGACCAGAGGAAGACCTGTCCACCAGAAGAGCCCGATGCGAGCCACTGGCCACATGGGGAGATGGATGTCCGGATGTAGAAAGACGACACGCGGAACCTAGGATCGGCGAGGGGTTCGGCCATGAAAGATGAAAGGGGTGTGGGAGGTGCGAGCGTCAGGGCGGAGTAGCGGTGGATCCTCGAGTCGGCAGCAACGGCATAGATTGTGCTCCCCGTAGGGTCAAGCGCCGTGCTGCAGATCCCACGAGCACGCTTTGGACTCGTGTTCGCAGCGCTTGACGACGCTGCCAAAGTGTCGAGGAAGGAAGGTTGTCGCGTTAAACCCGTGTTCGTGATCTCCTGCATGGTCGAGTCCACGCTCGTTTCTTCGCACCGTAGAGCCGCCCTCTTTGTCGGACCTCGAAGGTCCCACATCTTGATGATTCCATTTGCGGAGGAAGACGTGTAGATCACGTCGTCCCGTTGAAGGCTGTAGATTATGGATGTGATGCCGCGAGCGCCGTTCCCGGTCCCCTTGGTACGAGTTCCCTTCTTAGGTGTTTCACGATGAGCTTGGACAATGGATTGGACGGGCTTATACGACCCTTCCGATGAAACGCGTAGATCCCAGATGTGGACACTCCCGTCCCGAGATCCGGATGCAAAAACGTCTGATGAGAAGAAGGGAAGACATGACTTCGTTAATGAAGCCGAACTTCGCTTCTGTGATGAGTGAAACGTACTTGAGGAAGAGGGCTTCCATTGAACCTGCTTCACCGATGAGATGTGTGCTCCGGACAAGGTCGCGTGCGTTGTACCCGTTTTCGCATCGACTACTGAGCACGTTGCATCACCTGAAGCTGTGAGCAATCGACTGTCATCTTTGCTCCAACGGATATCAAATATAGCCCCGGCGTGAGGGTGAATGGTTGTTCGTGGAGGTTCTTTGCACGACGGTCAGAAGTTTGTCAAACTAAGGGTCTTTTGGACAACCTACCCAAGTCCATTTCGGCTCTCCGGCGTGTATCCATGATTTCTACCTTTCCCTCTTCGGTAGAAACCGCAAGTAAGAATGATCCATCACCTCTCTTGGTCTTGTTGCTGAACGCGCAGCATATAGGCAGGTCAAAAGTATGCTGTGACGAGGTCGAGTGAATCTTGAAAACATCACTGTGGTGTGATGAGACGAGAGATTGGAGAACTGGGGCCGGAGACGCTGAGACATTTAGGGGCAAGAAGTTAGTGACTCGCAGTGTTGGACGGCCTGCGCGGGCTTACGACGATGGAACGGTAAACGACGGGTTGACACGGCAGCAGCGTGAAGTCGAGCAAAAGTCGAAGTGTGTTGTTTTCGTGGCACGATTTCTTGGACTTCTCCGTGATCTTCTTCCTCTGCTGGTATCGACTTGCTTTGAGGTTTATCGAAAGCTTTGAGGAGAGTTTCTTCATTTTCCTGTTCGGTAACACGCTGTCGCTTTCGCGGCCGTGGAGGGATTGGAGAGGAGAATGTCGGTGACGCGGGTGACGAAATCGCGTAATCATTGGATAGTTCGTGTAAGGGAGAGCGCTGTAGTAAGTGTGCCATTTTCCCTGTCGGTTTCCCCGTGCTTGAGAGCGATACGCGAAGTGATAAGTGTGGTCGGACGCGAAGCGAGAAGGGGAAGGTGACGGAGACGTAAAAAGCAAAACAAACGAGCGTCACACTTTGTCACGTCACAGTCTGTCCCATGCCGGTCACCTTCAGTTTTTTCCCGCGCCATCGGCATCTATCTGGTCACACCTGAATTTTAGCTTCCTTCGGAATCTTTAGACCGGCTATTGCATTCCCCGGTCGAGATGCCCCTCTTCCCCTTCTGCATGTCCCGTCTGCACAACTTAGTGGCCAGTTGGACACGTTCACCCATCACCCTTGCGCTCTCGTTTCTCCCCCCTGCTGAACGACCTCCTCATTTTAGACGAGAGATAGCCTGCAGCCATGACCGCTGAAACCCAGTCCTGGGCGCCCAAGCTATCTTTGCAACGATGTATGTCGTCGGAGACTACCCTACACTTTCTTTAACTCAGCAGTTTTTCATCCGCGGCTAGGTACCGACCTACTCTGCAAAACTCCAGGTTCACCGTATGAGATGGAACACAAACTCATCGATGGTCGCATGCAACGCGTCTACAAGAACCTTCCGCAATCGCTCCGGCACTTCTGGCTCATGATCTCTCAAGTCTATGCGGATCGCGAATACATCGTCTACGATTCCCCGACCTCATCCTCCGGCGATCGCATAACATACGGACAGCTAGCGTATAACGCCCAGGTCGCGGCATCCGTATTCCGCAAGAAGTACAAAGTCCGAAAAGGTGATCGTGTTGGCATCGTCAGCCGAAACAACCCTGAATGGGTAGTCGCCTGGTGGGCTTGCCAGCTTCTGGGCGCTGTAGCCGTGGCTATCAACGCTTGGTTACCCGCGCACGGGAACCCGAGCCCGTTAAAACATTGCATTCAGCACACCCAATGCAAGTTGCTGATTCTCGATGCGGAACGGGCGGAGAAGCTACAACATTGGATCTGCGAAATGTCAGCGGGATTCGACAACAAGCTCAATGGCGTCTTGGTCGTTAGGCATCAAGAGGTTGACCAGCGAGAGCTTCGGAAGGACATATGGAAAAGCATGCACAAGTGGGATCAAGTAATGGGCGAATATAAAGGTTCGCCCGAGGAATGGAAGAAGGAACCGGAATGCTTGCCCGAGGACCCTTGCTCGATCTTTTTCACCTCCGGAACGTACGTGCTCCTTGGCCACTTATAAAACACAGAAAGCACGCTAAACATTCAGGTTGCTCGCAGTACCGGTCTTCCGAAAGGAGTTTTAAATTCCCATCGCGGGTTTTTGACCAACATCCCTAATTCAACTTTCAGCAAAGCGCGACACTGTTTGCGCATTGGGGACCCTTTGCCTAAGTCCCGTCCGGGAGAACCCCAAGTCGTCAATTTGCTGGCGAATCCCCTCTTCCACGTGATGGGAACTACAAGTTATCTGGTAAGCGCACTCGAATGATATGGTTATTGCTTCTTCTAACGTATCATTTGTCGGCGATAGCTCGTTGGAAGCGCAGTCGGAACCAAACTTGTACTTATAAGGAAGTGGGACAAAGTTGCAGCGGCGCGACTAATTGAAAGGGAAAAGGTTACAGTTTTATCAGGGTAAGCTACTCGACACCCACCCTAATTAGCCCTTCTGAATCGGTGGTCATTGCGTAGAGTCCCTTATATGATTATGGATCTGGAAGATGGTGGCCTGTCCGACTCCTCTAGGAAGCCAATCGTTGGTGTCTCATTCGGCGGTGCACCGGCACCAGTAAGCATGTTGGCAGACCTTGAAAGAAAGTTCCCTGGCGCTCTTATGTAAGTAAAGGCTCTTCTTCTTTCTTCCTCCTCTTTTACTGAATCTGATACTCCGGGTTCATTCCTTCTATGTTACTAAAGCGGCGAAGGTGAGTTACGGATCTGCGCTTGGCCAAGAATGCAATCTGACATACTGTTTTCTTCCTGCTGTCTAGGTTATGGCTTGACGGAGACTAATTCAGCTGCTGTAACAATCTGTGGTCCTGATTATACAACTAGACCATTGACCGCGTCCGTCCACTCGCCACTCGAATCCCAAATACGGTCACTGACATATTCTCCTCACATTCTTCTACGCAGCGGCCTCCCATGCCCAGTGAATGATCTTCTCATCGTGGACGAGCACACCTTGACCGTTCTTTCGCCAGGGAAAATCGGAGAAATATGGATGTGCGTCTGTTTTCTAATCGCCTCTTGCGCACGTCTAACTCTGCTCTGTACTGCTCTGATTCTTACTTCAGTCGAGGTCCCAACGTCTTGAAATGCTATTGGAAGGATGAGGAGGCAACCAACAAGGCCCTCACGAAAGATGGCTGGTTCAGGTCTGGGGACTTGGGGTACGTCGATGAAGAGGGATTCCTCTATATCAAAGACCGGCGTAAGCCCACCTTGAATGAAACCCTCTGCCACCTCACTCATAAATGCTTCTTTGCAGTGAAGGATGTCATTATTCGCGGCGGGGAAAATATCGTAGGGCCTTCTTAACTTGCCGAGTCTGTTGGTCTGAGACTGACTCTTAGTTAGGACTCAACGACGGTAGAAAATGCCTTCTACGACGATGAACGCGTCCATGATTGCGCCGCAGTTGGCGTACCCGATCGGAAGCTGGGCGAACTCGTCGCTCTAGCGGTTGTCCTCAAGGACGCCTCTAAGAAGAACGTTACCGAGCCACAACTCCTCGAGCGGGCAAAGGATCGGTGCGTCTAACCTTTTCTTTCTCGTTGCTGTCGCCAACAACTGCGCATCCGCCCACAGTTTGCCCCAGTTCTCCCTTCCGGTCATCATACTGGAAATGGATGATATACCTCGCAATGCGGCAGGGAAGACCGACAAACGGGCGCTGAGGAAGATCCTGAAGAAAGAGTGGGAGAAAAAGAAAGACAGGATTCGAGTGCCAAAGTCTAGGCTCTAAGATCGTTAAAACCTTCTGCGGGGTATCTAAACGGACTGGAGGTGTTTCTTTTGTTGTAAAATAGGGGAAAAATCTTGACATGCGGATAAATGCTGGAATGAAAATCATTCAAGGGTGGGCTTAAAGTTGCGGAGGGGGTGGTTGAGTTATAGCTAAGGACCAGCGGACGACTCAGGAGCACTCAACGGCGCGGAGGAAGGGGAAAACGTCGCCCAGACTCGAAGCAAGTGTATGATCAGGGGAATAAAGATACATCAAACTGGTTCTACACGTATTCTCCCATGGCATAATCGGCCGATGACTCCAGCTTGCGCTCATACGTCCGGCGCGCTTCGTGCAATGAGAACGAGGTTCCAGCAAGACAGATAAGCGTGAACAAGTCGCGCAAGCTGAGAGATTCGGTCTGGAAGACGGCTTGCATGAACGGCAAGTATATGAGGCCTAGCTGCACCATGAGGGAGACGGAGACCGTGGTTAAGAGAATCCGGTTTTGAAGAAGTCCGCAGGCAAGCCCACGATTCTGGATGGCGGACACCAAGTCAAGGAAGACGAAGCATGTGAAAGTCTGTACAATTCGGTTAGCTGACAATCCAGAGTTGAGCCGGTCGCTTGACCTACCATGGTCTGATCTCTCCTTGACATAGAGCCATCGCTCAATTCATACATGTAGATGAACAAGACCCCCGAAACAATCATGGCGGCAGAGAAAAGAACCCGAGTGATAAGTCGAGAGTTGATGATGGGAGCATCCTTCTTCCGAGGTGGGCGATTCATGACTGATCGGTCAGCAGGGTCAACGCCAAGCGACTGACTGGGAGGACCTGACGTGGGAATTAAATATCAGTATTGCTAGGTCTGGCTGAGGGTTTGGACAGGAAACCAACCATCCATGAGAATGTTGATGAACAGGATTTGCATCGCATTCAGTGGGTTGGCCAATTGGAATAAAGTGCTGAGAGTGATGAGGGACAGAGCAGCGACCGCGGTACTGAGTTGGAAGGAGAGGAAGTTCTGGATATTGTGGAAGATTGATTTGCCCTCTTCTACAGCTGACAAGATTGTTCCGAAATCGTCGTTCACCAGGATGACGTCCGCAGCCTCTTTAGCCACGTCCGTTCCGCTCTTGCCCATCGAGATACCAATGTCTGCCATCTTGAGCGCCGGGGCGTCGTTAACACCGTCGCCTGTCATAGCGACCACCGCTCCACGCCTTTGGAAGGCGGAGATAATCGCCATCTTGTGTTTGGGTGTCGTTCGAGCGAAGACCGTCACGCTTCCCACACGTTCTTGAAGTTGCCGTTCTGACATTTGATCGATCATCGCCCCAGTCAGACAACTGCCAGCACCAGATTGGACTCGGAGACCAAGCTGGCGTGCGATCGACAAAGCTGTCTGTTCAGCGTCGCCCGTGATCATGACGACCTGCACGCCACCTGACTGGAGTAACGATACGGCGTCGGCGACACCTTTGCGAGGAGGATCCATCATCGCTTGGAAGCCCGTGAAGACAAGGTTTGGTGTTGATGCTGAATGTCCATCGATGGAGTCGACCGAGCCAAAGCCGTAGGCCGACGCAACAACTCGAAGGCCGCGCGAGGCGACTTCCTCGGCCCTCTTGAGGATGACAGCTCGTGTTGAAGCATCCAAACCGGGAGTCGATTCTTCGGACACGAAGTAGAATTTGCAGCGTTGAAGTACGGCCTCGATGGAACCTTTCATGTAATACATTTCGCGGCGATCGGAGCCTCCTTTGTGTGTTCCACTGACGGCCATGAACTTCGTTTCGGAACTGAAGGGGCGTTCTCCCTTGATTTCGAACGACTGAGAAACGCCTTGTTGTCAGGGGAGCTGCCATAACTATGCAAATCCAATGCAGACGTACCGATCGCTGGTCCGGCAGACCGAAGACATCCAAAACATTGAGTAAGGCAACATCTGTAGCTTGGCCGACAGTGACACCCTCTTCGTTCTTGAATGCGTGATTACAAATGCTACCGATATGCAAAGTCTTGAGGAGGGCAGGGTTCGGGTTGGACGGAGGAGACCGGAGGCCCTCCACAGCAATAGCTTCATCCACAATGTATGCCTCGGTGACGGTTTGTTCATTCTTGGTCAGAGTTCCGGTCTTGTCTGAGCATATCACATTGACAGAACCCAGGGCTTCGACTGACGGTAGCTTCTTCACAATTGCCTTTCGCTTTGCCATTCGAAGAACGCCCAGGGCCAAGGTGACAGTCGTGACAATCGGGAGACCTTCTGGAATGGCCGCTACAGCAAGGGATACTGCCAGACGCTTGATATCAGCATCCACGCCTTCCTTGAATATCAGTGTTACTCACCGCCAATGGTAAACATTTCAAGCCAGCCACGTTGTTGCCATACCCCAATTAAACAGATAATGCCTATGATACCGAAGGAGAGAATGCTGAGTTGCTTAGCAAGTTCATCCATACTGAGCTGAAGAGGGGTCCTCTTTTCCGAGACCTGCATGAAACGCTCAGATACGACAACTCGAGCTGTAATAAGGAGTGATACGAACGTCCTGCATCATTTCAAAAATGATTCCAAATTCAGTATCCTTGCCTGTCCCGACCACAACGCCGGATCCCCTGCCTGGAATTTTCGAGGTCAGCGCGCTTCAAAAGGTCAATATGGCGACACTTACCACTTCGCACCAGAGTACCCATGAACGCTATGCATGTCCTTTCACTCGGACCAACCGGTACAGAGTTTAAGCCCATAACATCACCACTTCCTGGTACTGGCTCCGCGTTCTTGCGTGCTGGCCGTGTTTCTCCAGTAAGGTTGCTCTCATCGATCTCCAAGTCAACTGCCGAGACAAGACGGATGTCCGCTGGCACGCGGTCTCCGACTGAGAATTTCACGACGTCGCCCGGTACTAATTCGTTAGCCAGGAGGTGATACTGTTGACCGTCACGGATGATATGGCAGTGATGGGGTACCAGTTTGTTGAGGGATTCCAAGGACTTCTCCGATCGAGATTCTTGGACGAAACCGACTGATCGAATGGAGTGGTCAGCCTCGAAAGTGGCTGCAGTTATAAATCAGACTAACCAGTCAGGACGATGAAAATAGCGATCGTTATGCTGACTGCGTCGTCAATGTTGCCCATGACAGCACTGACGAAAGCGCTTGCAAACAATAATAGAATTAAAGGTGATTCGTAGATGTTTTTAGCGAATTTAATGTATGCTGGTTCTGGAGAGCTGACGGTGAATTCATTGTAACC
This sequence comes from Tulasnella sp. UAMH 9824, assembly GCA_019633595.1. NCBI lineage: Eukaryota > Fungi > Basidiomycota > Agaricomycetes > Cantharellales > Tulasnellaceae > Tulasnella > Tulasnella sp. UAMH 9824. The sequence goes on along the minus strand of WSUI01000014.1, from coordinate 22,563 downwards.
ATGATGCGCGCGTAACGCTGGGATAGCGCCGGATGAGAGACCATCGGTAGATGAGGTCCGGAAATAAGATACTGTTTGCTAGATTGAAAATGGGCTTCAGAGCGAGCACATAGCGCGGACGAGTATAGGGATAGGACTCACTTCTATAGTCATATGGGCGAATTTCGAGCTCGATGTCACCTCCTTATGCGAAGGCGGTGGTGCTGGGGGCCGTGCTCGGCCATCCTCGATACCCAGCTCTCGTTCCTTCCCCAAGACTCTATCCACCAAGCCTTCTACCGGTGAAAGTGGGTGAAAGTTTCCCTTTCCTAGGATAGGGCTATCTGGCTGCCGCCGCACCAGCGTCGAGCTGAACGCGAAATGGGTTTGCGCTCCAGGCGTCGGAATGGGTTCTTGATCAGGATCTTCGGCATAAGTCGTGAAATACGTTGATGCCGGAGGCGTAGACGGTCGTGTTCGTGAAGTGGCGGCGCTGGAGCCGTTTGCAGCGTAGTGCGGGAGGTAAGAGGAGACCATGGTGGAAAGCGTGAGCTCGCCGTTGGGATTCCACGAAGGTAGTGAGGAACGCTTCTTGTCGCGATCCATCGTCGTGTGAGGGCGCTGTTCTCTAATTAAGGGTGCCGGCGCAGGCCTATTTTTGTGGGAGGATGGGATGAATGGAGAAATATTTCGCGGGAAGAGACGTGGCCCTCAGTCGAGTTCGAAATTTCAAGCTTTTGCGCCGTACAGCCCGAACCATGTCCTCCCGTCCACCGCGCCTCAACGCAGTTGCGTACATCTCGGCCGCACAGAGTCCGATTCTCGTCAGGACGTTCGTGCCTAACAAGCAGGATGATCTCAAGTACCATTACATAGCACACACTTCCTTGGACGTGATCGAGGAACGAGGTCCGCCAATTTGTCGCAACTCGATCGGCTTTTTGGTCCTAAAAGGGCGTCACATCTAGTTGTCTCTACCTCGAAGCTCGGAGAGTGTTATCTGGGGCATCTTTACTCCATGGAAGACCTCGCGGTGTACGGGTGGATAGCGCCTTCAAAAATCAAGATCGTCATTGCTCTTGCTTTGACCGACGCGTTTATCAAGGATCAAGACATCGTAACGGTGCGAAATTCCTGGTCGCTTTCCAATGAAACTAACCAGGCGTATTGTCGCAGCTATTCAAGGCCCTTCACCTCGCCTACCACCAAGCCCTGTCTAATCCATTCCTTAGGTTGAACGTCTCGCCCGAAGTCGCGAATGACCCAGCTGCGCTCATCGTCGCGGGAAACGCTCGGTGGAAATCTCTCACCAAACGCGTGGATGCCATTGGTAAAGCAGTGAATGAAGCACCTTGAGTTCTTGTTTTTATTCGCTACGAGTAGTTAATGTGAGTGTGGTGACATGGTCTTTGGCTCTCTCGTTCCTCGCTCCCTCCCCGTGCATGCGAACAGAAGCCCCTCATCTCTCGAGGACACGACCTATATCCAACACGCCCTCCTTTTGACTCAGAAACCTTATCTTCACGGCGTCTGAGACAGATACGGGGCTGACATTACCCTTCTATGTAGAATACCAAATTAATGAAAACAAGAATTAAATGTTGAGAGTGTCTAATGTATCCTTCAAGGCTCGGCCTTTCGCCCTTCGCGGTCCCGAGCGAACGTCGCCGCCACGAGCAAAGGAAAGACCAAAGTTGCATCCGCATACACCTGGTAGCAAGACGAGAATATTTTCAGTTTTGCGTCCGGGCTCTATGGGGTCCTCCAAAAGACGCACCTTCACGCTTTCAGCTCCCGCCCGGATTTTACCCCAGGAGACTGCTTCGTCCGGGCGAGCCCCAGAGTCAGATCCATCAAATTCCTGTCCAGTGTTCTAGAATCCATACAATCAAGGTCACCAATCGAGCGATACGTTCAATCCCCAACAACTATCACTTACGATGTAAACAGAATAATCCGCTCCATTCCGCTTGGGGTTTCAAAGCAAAATCGTCTAAGCCCCCATCGACAAACCGGTCCGATTGCCCGAGGGTACTCACCATCAGCATCGCATTGGCAACTTGATGCTTGCAAACCCCACCCCCAAGAATGATCATGCCAGCTTTCTTCGCCGTCATCGCCAGAGCGTTGAGGGATCGGATGTCTCTGACGATATCGATTATCAAGCCCGGGTTGCGATAAGAATGGAAGAATATCATATCTCCCAAGGAACCGTCGGTTAACGCGGGGCAAAAGACGGGGATGTTGTTCTGGAGACGAAAGGCAAGGTCAGCTTTGCCGCTTGAAGATGGACGTCAACAACCCCCACCTTGTACGCCCAATAATACACCGACTCCTCGTTGTTAATCTCCTTTCCAAGCCTCTTAATCACTTCACTTGGCGACCACGGTCCCTCGCCACCTTCCTTCAACCGCTCCGGCTGCTCCGCCAGCATCTTGTCCAATATAGGAGTCACCCAATCTTCAAACGCGCAATAATTATCGTTGGGCACGACCAAGTTCCCGATTCGATTCATCCCTTTCTTCCGCAAGTCGGCTCCGTCGAGCGTGAAATCACCCAAGTAAGTCTTTCCGAGGCATTTGATGAAGTCCTCCTCGATGCCGCCTGCAGTCGTGACGATGGCGGAAACGTGCTTGTATTTGACCAGGTGGAGGATGACTTCGCGAAGACCCGAAGAGATTAAGTTGGAAGTGTAGCCGAGGAGGACGGTGCAGCGAGTGTTGGCGCGGGTCTCGGGGTCGGTGAGCTCGGGCGATTCGTCTGGGGAGATGGGTTCGTCAGAGAGACGCCATTTCCGCTTGAGGAAATGAAGAAGTAAATGGTTACTATGCACACCGTGCAGGATCGCATTGAAGTAATCTTACCATTTTATTAACAATATCAATCGCCTTCCCAAAGCTCGTCGCCTGGAAGCCTATTCGCTCGTAACTTGCTAGGAGCTCCTGCAGCCCGAGTGGTTCGTCGAAGTTCGGGCCCTGAACAGAGACCGCATCATCTGGAATAGGCGCGGACTGCACAAGGACCGCGGCAGACGCTTGAGATGGGACGTCCTTCGTTGCTTGAGAGCTGCCCGCGGGTGTAGTCATCCTTCTCTACCCTCTTTCGACGGGCGTCTGTGTGGTCGAGTCGAGTCCGCCGCTTCGCACGACGCGGTCACCGTTGACTGACCTCTAGCCGCAATTGCAATAATGCCACCCAAGAAACCCTCAGCGAGTGGGACGGGAACGGCTGCATCACAGCCTAAACAGGCTCCGGCATCTTCCTACGCTCAGCGGAAAGCTGCACCGAAGCCACCAAAGCCCGTGGAAGAGCAGCTCAAGAGGCACTTCAACTCACTCAGCGCGCAGATCGACGGTGGTCATTTCAAGAATGCTATCAAGACTTGTAACAAAAGTAAATAAATTTTTATTGAATAAATTTTTAAGATGGGTTGAGATTTAATTTGAAATCCCTAGTTCTCAGATTAGTGCCGGATGACAAGGACGCGCTTGAGAGCAAGCTGTTCCTTCTGATCCAGACCGACCAGTATGAGCCGGCACTGGAGTTAATCAAGGAGCTGCCAGGACCATCGGACTCGTCGCACTTATTCGAACAAGCGTATCTACTGTATCGACTGCAGAAGGAAGATGAGGCTGCGGAGACGGTTAAGCGTGCTCAGGAAGCTGGCAGTTACGAGCCGAGGGCCTTGTCGAATTTGGACGCTCAAATTGTCAGTGAACCCCCCGCATTATCCGGCTTTCAAACGTGTATTGTGTGTTTCTGATCCCTAGGCGAACTCCCTGAACAGAAGTACCGCCAGACTGACTATGAAGGTGCGAAGGAGATCTACAACGAGCTCCTGGATACTATCGCCGAGGTTAGTTCGCTTCCACACCCAGTAGCCTGTCTCACATTTCGCTAATTCTAAGCGCGACTAAATTTTTTTTCTCTCTCTGTCCAATGCACTTCACTGCCACATTCATTCTACCGTCGTCTCCACTGTTTCACCTTTCTTCTCGCGTGGGCGGGGCGATTCTTTTAATCTGTAGGAAACCGAAGAGCATCCTGATCTCCTTACGAACCTGAACGCGACGCAAGCGCACTTGGATTTCCTTAGCAGCGGGTACCTCACGGCGCTGAACTCGCTGGATATCTCCGTCGGTGTCCTGGAAGACGCTGGAGCCCCGCCTCTCCCTGGCTCAGGAGTGACGTCGTCGTTATCCACCGCGCTTCAGCAATCAAAATCGACGGCGACGACCGAAGCTACCCCAGCCGCTCCTAAACCCCCAAGGGCATCTCGTCTTCCCAAGCATGTTATATTAGGATCCACACCGATGCCTGATCCGGAAAGATGGCTGAAGAAACGCGAGCGAACGACCGTACAAGGAGGTCATCGTGGGGGTAAGAAGGGCCGGAAAAAAGAAGGGATGGGGGCTGGATCGACTCAAGGGCTCGCTTTACCCGCTGAAAAAGAGCGAGCGACGTCGAGCGGACCAACTGGTGGTTCTGGGTCGCGCGGGGGCGGTGGAAAGAAAGGCAAGAAAGGGCGATAAGTGGCCATTTGCCCCATTTGCGGTCGAAACCAGAAACGAGTCCCTCCGATCTTCCCCTGCCCCAACGGTGTCCTATCGCTTTAGCTCAAGGCCGATAAGAGTAGACTTTTCTTTCGAGAGCATACGAATTTGTCTTTGAATCCATGTGCTTGCGTGTTCGTTATGTTACTCGCGTCTTGCGAACGAAAGTTGTCGGCCGGAGGGGAAGAAAAGCCAGACGGGCTGTTCGGCGCACCCGAAATGGGCCGGCTCGGGTATCCAAGCCCTTGGTTTCTCCCCTGCCCTAATTGGCCACTAACAGCCAGCAAGTTGCGCAAAGAAAGACAGTCGCAATGTGATTCAGGGTAACAGCAACTGCCGTGACCCCGGAGAAACGTTTCCTTTGGGTCGAGAGCAAGCGATGGGCCCGCTGGACCCTAGTCACCTGCCATTCCTGAACACATAAAACCAGCCACTGCTAGCGCAAAAAAAATGGCCACCATTCCTCTCCCCGTTCACCTCTTTTCTTCCTCTCTGTCTCTCTGCTACTCGCTTCGTACTCGTACTCATCGTCTCTCATCATGCCAGTCCGCACTCTCACTCCCCGCTTCGATGCCAGCGGCAAGATGGTAAAACTCGAGGTCTCACCAGAACGTAAGTAATATGTCGATTTCTCGCCATATAGCAGCCCCGGATGTTCATTCATCTCCCCCTCTGTCCTTGAACCCCTCAGCCCGTCCTCAACTTGCTCGTGGTCTTACCCCGCCAAGGTTGAACCCCAACAACCACTATGACCGTGCTTTGGCCCAGCTCCGGTCCAAGGATAAGCCCCTTGAACGCTACATTTTCATGCAGCAGCTCAAGGATGCCGATCGCGATCTCTTCTATCGTCTGACCATGGATCACATGTCGGTGAGTCTTTGATGCGAACCCAAGTCCGAAATACACTCAGGCTAACATGTGCGAATCCAAATTAGGAAATCGTGCCTGTGCTTTACACCCCGACCGTTGGTGATGCATGCCTCAACTTCTCCCACATCTATCGCCGGTAAGTAAAATTCACGTTCCAGGCTAAAAACGGCCTCTGGGACCGGCATTAGTTGATGGCAGTGCAGCCGAGCTGATCACTGCATTCTTGCATCAGTCCCGATGGTCTTTTCATCTCATACGAAGACAAAGGCCGCATTGGCTCCATCCTGAGGAACTGGCCCGGAAGGGACGAAGCTCGCATGAGCGTCGTCACTGATGGCTCTCGTATCTTGGGTTTGGGCGACTTGGGCATCAACGGCATGCCAATCTCAATTGGCAAGCTCAACCTCTACGTCGCTGGCGCTGGGTATGTTACAGTCACGATCTAACCCCTGTGTGATACACTAATCACTGCTTTCGCCACTTTGATCATTCTAGCATCCGCCCTAGCTCCGTCCTGCCCATCTGCCTCGACCTTGGCACCAACAACGAAAAGTTCCTCGCAGACCCCCTGTACCTTGGAACACCCCAAAAGCGTGTTGCTGATCAGGAGGTCAGTGCCACCGTTCCCCACTATACCGCATTGGGTTTCTAATCGGTGTTGGTGTTCCACAGATGGAAGAATTCATGGACGAGTTCATGTACGAGATGTCGATCCACTTCCCCAAGCTGCTCGTCCAGTTCGAAGACTTCTCCACCGACAACGCCTTCAAGTACCTCGCTCGCTTCCGCAACCAGTACCCCGTCTTCAACGACGATATTCAAGGCACTGGTGCCGTCGTTCTTGGGTGAGCTCTCCCGTCAAGTTCACGGAATAATCGTGAACTAACCAGGCGGGAACGCGCAGTGGATTCGTCAACGCCGCTAGGCTCTCCAGCGAAGCCTCCGGCCGACCTCTCAAGGAACACCGCATCCTCTTCTTCGGTGCTGGCAGCGCTGGCGTTGGTGTTGCCATGCAGTTGACCAGTTTCTTCATGCTCCAAGGCATGACTGAGGACGAGGCTCGCGCTCAGATCTGGACCGTCGACTCGCAGGGTTTGATCACTGCCGACAGGAAGAACCTCGCTGCGCACAAGAAATGTGAGGTCTCCCCTCCCACTTTACTCATGCAATAGACGTGACTGACTTGGGGGAACGATCTTTTCAGACTTCGCTCGCACCGACTACTCCGGCCCACCGGTCAAGGACCTCGTCGAGATCATCAAGCTCGTGAAGCCCACCGCTCTCATGGGTTTGAGCACCATTCACGTGAGAGATGCACCCTCTGGTATCACGTTGGATCTCATCGCTGACAACTCACCCCTCATCTTTTCTAGGGTGCCTTCACGCAAGAAGTCGTCGAAGCCATGGCCGAGCTTAACGAGCGCCCCATCATCTTCCCCCTCTCCAACCCCTTGACCATGTGCGAGCTCGACTTCCAGGACGCCGTCGAGTGGACCAACGGCCAGGTCCTCTTCGCTTCTGGCAGCCCTTACGCTCCCGTCGAGTACAACGGCAAGAAGATGGAACCCGGCCAGGGCAACAACATGTTCGTCTTCCCTGGTATCGGCCTCGGCTCCCTCTTGGCTCGCGCCACGTCCGTCACGGACAGCATGGTCGAAGCTTCGGCTTTGGCTTTGTCCGAGGCTCTCACTCCTGAAGAGCGTGCGGCGGACTTGTTGTACCCCCGCATTGCCCGCATTCGGGACATCAGCGCCGTTGTTGCCATGAAGGTCATCCGCGCTGCTCAAAAGGCTGTAAGTACCCATTTTAAGCAAGGCATCCTTCACTTGGCTGATGTACTCGTTTTTCAAATAGGGCGTTGACACCGCTAAGCCACTCCGCGCCATGTCTGACGAGCAAGTCGTCGCCTTCGTGAAGAGCAAGATGTGGAAGCCATGAGCCCTCCCTCCCTCTAGACACGCCTCCCATCTTTCCCTTTCATCTACTTTACATTTTTTCAGCATCTCCACTCTGTGCATCTTGGATATTTATTCCGCTGCATTCGTTTTTGGCTCGCTTCTGTCACATAGAGGACAACAGTCCAGTAGATACACTCATCCGTACCGTACTTGTTGTCCATGTTCTTCCTGTAAACCTCCCTGCTCTTTCTACTTTCTTTAGTTCAACGGGTTTCGCTATCCGTAATAAAGATAGTCTATCGTTCCTCTACATCACAACGAGTGCTACAGGTGTTCGGGGGTATCGACAGAGAGAAAGAAAGAAGTCTATTGCTCCACGCCCCATTTGCCAACCAGTTCCATGGCTTTGCGATCTCCAGCAGCAAGCTCGGGAATATTGAGCAGTGACCCGAGCATCTCCCAAGGCTCCTTACCGCCACCATACTTCAGCACTTCCTCCTTGAACCTTTCTCCTGCGTTCCGATCTAGAGGGTTCACCTCAAAGAGCGTCTTCCAAACCTTCTTAGCGATAGCTCTGCAAAATAGATAGGAGTAGTATGTAGCACCATATCCAAACAAGTGGGTAAAATGCGTCTGCCAAGCTGTATTGGGAACCGAAGGGAAAAGCCCAATCGTGTCTTGCAGCTTGTGCAGTTCCGCAGTCGTGGATAAACCCGACGGAGAGGAATGGTAGACTTGGTCGAGAAGTGCCATAAGGATTTGAGTGTGTGATTCGATCGCGGGTAGGGGTTGGGTCTCTCGGATGTGGCGCATGAGGTCGGCATAGGACGGGATCGGGGCCGACGGAGATGACGGGAAGAGGGACAGCACGGCCGGAGACGTCAGGAACCTCTCCATAAGGATTGAAGGAAGTTCCACAAAGTCAGTAGTACAACGTGTGCCGCTGACGTTTTGATAGTCCGTTCGGCCGATCATGGCTAGTGAAAAAGTCGGATTTTGGACCCAAAGTTAGCCTTTTGCAGGTAACGTCAAGGGATCTGTATTGCGACTCACAGTGAATCGCATGCCCCATTTCGTGGAATAACGTCTTGACTTCGAACCAAGTTAGGCCGGTGGCGATCTTGGACTTGGCTGGTGGAACGAATTCACACACGAGCGCGGCGATTGGCAGTCTGAGCGTTTTGCCACTTTGGGTAAAGGTCATTCCCGAAGACTGTGACTCCATGATCTGAACTTGTGCCCTATCAAAGTCCGAATGACCACTAAGAGCAAAGTCTGCTTCCGAGTCGTCATCGTCCATCCGCCGTGAACAGCGGACAGTGTAATGCGCTGCCCCACTGTGCTTCCCCTGCCTTGCCCATAAATCGACGTAAATCACTCCTACAGGAGACCCGGAATCGTCTACCACATCTAATCTTTGAACATCGGGATGCCACGTTTCTCCTGGCTTCACCTCAACGGGTTGAAGACGAAGCCCGTAGATGCTGTTGAAGAGACTCGACAGACCCTGGAAGACGCTTCCCGCAGAGAAAAGGATATCGGAAGATCCGGAGTGGGAGCCGCCTCCCCGAGCCATTTCCTGCTGTTGTAACTGGGTGGAGTAAAAGTCTCGGTCCCAAGCTTGTACCGTCGGGAGTTCCGGTAGGTTAAGGAAACCTTGCTTGGCTCGAGCCAGTCGGTCCACTTCGGAGAGTGCCAGAGGCCGTTCATGGGCTTCCAACGCCCGAAGGAAGTGCATGACATGGTCTAGGCAAAGGGACATTATCAAACAACGCACGTTGAGGAAGCTTTGGTTAGGCTTACCCGAGTTTCTTGCCATCTTGTCCTCCAGCGACCACTCCGCGAAGTTCGGCTTGCCGACCAATTTCGCCAACCTGTCTCGGACGCTCAGCAGCTCCTCTAAAGCGTGTATCTTGTCCGGCTCAGGATGCGATTCTGCTACATGCAGTCGATGACGAAGGTCCTCGTTCGGCGAGTACCTTTCGATCATGGCGGCTTCGTATGACCTTGGTGGTACCTTTAACTTGCCCGAGAAAGTTGACCGACGCGATAGTTGGTCCCTGATCCAAGACGGTATACCGTGAAGCTCTGAGCTCCGAACGTACACGGAAGGTAGTCGAGAGGGCGCAGAGAAGGTCCGTCCGAGGGTGTTGACTGCGTCTGATAATTGGACATACTCCGCCCGAGCCGCTGGAGGAAGGTGGATGCCTGACTTCTCGAAGTCGCGAACGAATATCAGCGCCGTCTGACGCTGTTCGTAAGTGAATGTGGAGGAGATTTCCGCATCGGCGACCACAGTTCGAATCACCTAGAACACAAGTCAGTGAATTGAACCTGTAAAAAATAGTGAAAACGAACCTCGTATAGCTCAACGTCAGTATTGAGCACATTCATGTACGAGCAGAGCGATTCGTATGCATTGTTGGCTGCATCCACCCATTCGTGATTAGGGTGAGCGTGGCGAATGAGCTCAGCCGCGTCGATCACGCCGCATAGCATGTCACTGAGACGGTCGAAATTCTTGACAACCTTCTTCATCTCTTGCCTTGATGATCGGGCGTTGTGAAGTCGGTCAACAAGGAGCTGCGCTCTCTTGACGGTGCGTTCAGCTAGGGCATTTAAACTCTGTGGTGAAGAGAGTTCTGGCTGTCCGAATAGCCCAGTTCTCTGAGATAAAGAAAGAAGTTTGGAGTGATACGACGAGGTCGATGGCCGATCGAAGAACTGCGCGATATCTCCATCCTGCAAAGATGATGCGGTTGGGTGGAGTTGAGCGGTGGTCGCAAGTTGCCGAGAGCTGAAATTAGGGTGAATAATAGATGTTGCAGTCGTTTTCCTTGCAGCACTTGTACATAATTGAGTATTCGAGCGTCGGGAAGCAGTTGCAATCCTTCGGGATAGCATGGAGAGAGTTGCTCCGAAATTTCTGGGTGAGAGCCATTGACAAACACCAGCAAATAGGCAGCGTGGCTCTCCCATTTAGCGACCGACCTCCACGAACGCCCTGGTTCCGACCACCAGTTCAGGATCTTGGCTTCAATCATGATATCGCGATTTGCAAAGCTATTTGTTGCAGTGGGAGTTCTACTTATAGTATGTGAACTTTACAAACCATCGACTGTTGTTGATCAAACTCCCGCTTTCTCAGTTCATTACCTCGGTTGCTGTGATACATCCTCCAGTTAGAGCTTATGTGGACCCATGGACACAGACAGTGTTTGGGGAAGACGGGGTAGAAAGCCGTCATGAGCTCCATGTCGCCGCTGAGAAGGGTGAGGTCATTATGCCCAAGTTAGGGAATGCTACGGCCAAGGCGGAGCTTGGACGGGCTACGTGGAAACTACTGTAAGAATAGTTTGCCTTCGCGCTCTACCCAGGCTAAGTTGATTCCTTTTACTTTCAGGCATACCATGACTCTGCGCTTTCCCGATGCAAGTGTCAAAGCCTATTTACCGATTCACAGAGCTGCAGGCTGACAAAGCAATCTCAGAAACCCACCGACGATCAGAGGCACGCACTTGAATCGTACTTCTATCTCTTTTCTAGACTATACCCTTGGTAAGCCCTTTCATGACTACCAGATTCTGGATCCTGACTGGCCTCCCCCTTGGAATAGCGGCGAATGCGCCCGGGAATTTCAACAACTGTTAAAGAAGTATCCGCCACAAGTATGTGAAACTCACACCGCTTCCGGAGAACTCAGCTCATCCGATTTCTAGACATCGTCGAGAAAGACTGCGTCACTATGGTTCGTTCCAATCCTAGCTTTACCTACCAAGAGTGTTTTCTTGACGTTGTTTCTTTCTGGTCAGGCTCTGTTATGTGCACAACCTCGTCAATGTTCGATTAAGAAAACCAGAGTTTGACTGCTTGAAGCTCGATGAAACTTACGACTGCGGCTGTGGGCCAGAGGGCAACTCGACCACTGCGGCTGGGCCGAAGCGGGATGACATTACTGGCGTGGAAGTCGTCCGCGGTGGATAAAAACTAAGGACAAGTTTTTCCCCATGGGACGCCCGCTACTAAATGGCGCGGACCAGTCGCCTTCTTCAGGCCCAGCGGCCGGGAGGCCATAACCCAGACAGGAAAGTCTGCATCACGATCGATCAATGAGGCCAGTAGGGCCGCTCTGCTTGAATTCCCTCATCCGTTGCATACACACCCCCGCCAGCTCATACATGACTGTATTATATACTATATAGATAACCCCCGAACAGGTCCAAGTCGTGGCTGATTTCTCCATTTGGATGCCTTCGCACGCCGACCCTGTCCACTTGGACGGCTTTCGGCGAAAACTCTCACTCCTGAATCGCCTCGGCGCTGACGAGCTGTGTCTCACTGTATGGGAAGGGGTCTTAAAGTTCAACGTCTCCCTTGAATACGCAGCAGAGAATACCCTGAAGTGGTCCGCAAGTGGTCAATAAAAACCCGCCGCTAGTTTTTCGGAAGCCGTCGATCAAGGTCATCGGTCTACTCACCCCGCCCAACGTCGCAATCCTGCGCAGTTATCATACTAGGGGGCTCTTTGTCTCGTCTGAGACTTGATCTCCCTCCCCCCACCATGATCCTCATCGCTCAACCTCATACAGGCCTTCCTGCCGTCGAGAAACGCCTAAGGCCAACGCCAGCGAGAACAGATTCTTTGGAAAGCAGAGCGAGCGCCGATGTGGCTACGGAGCAACCTCTCCAGCTCTTCATTCAACCTTCTCCGCCTCCCTATGTTTTACCCACGTCATCCACTGATCGCAGTCGGTCGGGTGGAAAGCGCAAAACTTCCCGTGATGTATGCCGTGCGGTCTGTGGGATCTTTGCCGCTTTCATCGTTGGACTGTCCGGGGCTCTTATCTGCATTTGGTTGTATTGGGAGGGGTTTTCAGCGATCGTGGGCCGGAAGAAGGTGGGCTATATTAACCGGCTAGTCCAACCCCCGGCTCAACCATTGACTGTTTCATAGGGGAATTATGACCAACCGCCGGCACCTGATGCAACGCTTGGACAGGTTCTCTCTTGCGAAATGCGCTGGTTCTTCTCGAACAAGAATGGCTTGCCAAGTCACGAGGTCTCAGAGGACAATCCAATTATTCACGACGATATTGAACTCCCCCAGAAGAAGCAGGATGGCGGAAAATCCCAATTGGTTTTCAACCTCGGAAACGCCTCCCCGACTCAGCTGGAAGAGGATGATGACGACTTCGGTGTATACCGAGGCAGTCGCGCATATTACGCCGCGACGATGGGCTTTTACCTACCGTCGCTCAATCTCACCAAGGACGAGGGATCGCTTCTCGACTCGCTTTTCTTGTTCGCATCAGGAGAAATGACCAGCGGAGTGATACGGATTGCTACCAAAGAGCAAAACGAAACCGCAACCGACCCGAGAATCCAGGTTGACCTCGTGGCAAGATTTTGGAATACGGAGATGCTCACAAAGGATACATCCGTGTGCGCCATGAGACGGGGGAGAGAGCTAGGAATTGCACTTGTAGTAAGTGTTATTGTCGGACATAGCCAAAGCTTGATACGCACAATATATTTCTACAGGGAAGGAAGAAACTTACGGATGTACGGCAAATCTTGTGGCTGGACACAACGATCACCATACCTGTGCGACCTGGTGAGACCTACCGAGATCATCATCTCCACGCAGACTTAAATCGAACCTTCTTGATTTTTAGGGCAAACTCTAGACCTAGATCATTTGACGTCTGACGTGCCCTCGTTCAAGCTTGTCGTGGGGCTGGAGGATAAGGTCCGATTTCGTTCGACAAGGCTTCACTCGGGCGATGCACCCGTCACTATCAATGTAAGCCCACAATCTAGGTACCCGGAAAGCACGGAATTCACGTTCATAATCTCTTTTACATAGTCTCTTACCGCCACGGACGTAGACATCAAGACGTCTAACTTCCCTATCAAAGGCGTACTTACTGCCCAAAAGTCAGCGAAAATTGTAACAGAGAACTCCCCTTTGGAGGTGAGCTATAATCTGGAAACCCGTGCTCACGTCTCACTGATTGGCCTTACAATGCAAAGATTGACATCACAACCAACGGCGGAGACTTCTACGACCCCTCTGTCATAGCTCTTCGTACCTCCAACAAGTGAGTGGACACGGAACTCATGGCTTCGAGTCACTTGACGTTCGTTCTATATAGCCGCTTAGACGCAGTGGTTCGTCTTGCATCATTACAGCCGAGGGGTCTCAACGTCGAATCAGTAAGTTTATCCGCTCTACCAGACTCATCGCTCCTAGCTCACAGGACATTTGTAGACGACGTCGAACGGACGGATGAACGTCACAATTCCTCACGCGGCTTGGGGAACTCATCTCTCCTATAAAGGCTCCACTAGTAATGCCGATGCTACTATCGAGCTCCCTACTACCTTCGCTGGCACAGTACACATGGCAGGTTCCAAGTATAGCAGCCTCGTGAGCGGCTGGACCGAGGATCCAACAGGTCATGGGTACACGCCAAAGATGAAGAGTCCTCGTCTTCACCTGTATCAGGTATGGTACGAGTCAGAGAGGGATCTTGATCTCGGTCATGTGGAGCTACGCACCGTGAACGGTGCAGCCGCTGGCTTGATCCTCGGCGCAGATAGTACATGGAGGCCTCCGAGGGACCAGGCACTGCCGTGAAGCCTGGGCCAAGTATCTGAACGAAAACCTATGCGGAAAGTTACTATGCAAATGATCTATCAACTCTTGTATATTATCTACCAGTCAATAGACTTGCCAGGTGCGGTCCAGACTACGGTTCTTGTTCGGTCCGGATGTTTTCCGTGGCTCGGACTTCGGCTATGTGATACCAAGCCGGGGACATTTAGTGAACATCATTCGCTCAATTTAGAAGAATGATCATATCGAAGAAGGCACGACGGCCCGAGCGGCATGGGACAAAGGACTTCGACTCGGAACTGCGCCCTATCCCATCCGAGGACCAGTTCTCCGACGCCCAACAACGAATACTGTACGACGGGGGTACCCACGACCGCGACATGGAGTCACAGATCAACCGTCGTCTTTCGCAATAAGGCTCATATTTATGACTGATAGGACAACAATCGAGCGATACGCTTGCGCGTGGGTGCTAATTCTCAGGGAGGCACCCAGGTCATATATTTCGTCCCGCCCCCCTCCCAATGTTGATAAGCCTCAACACAATTTTGATTGGACATAAACCGTTTAAAATCTATCTAAACCTCACCCTACCCCGTCTACTACCCTTTGTGGGAAGAAAACCCCGTTCTGGATCCGGAGGTCCGTGCCATATAGTTCCTCGTCGAGAATGACCAAGTTTCTTCTAACGACCATATTGCTTACAATCTTCAGCTTTCTGAGAGTGGCTTCTTCCTGTGATGGCTCAGCATGGACCAGCACTCTTTGCTTGACGAGCTTCATGGTTGCCCCGCTCGTCGAGTGGGCCCGGCGTTGAGTGCCGTTGCAGCAGCCGTATAAATCGCAAGCATTTTTCCTTAGTCCACCATCAAATTTTAATTCCTGTCGCTATTCGGCCACCTCTACAGACAATGTTCTCCTGCATCAAAGTGACCGCAGTCGCTACGTTGGCTTTATCCTCCGTTTCCGGTTAGTGGCACGATCACAGGACCTGATGTACAAGTATGGCTTCACTGAAGAGGCATTCAACTTCCAAGACGGGAAGGAAGGTGAAGGAGGTGACGCTATTGAGATGTATGTACAAGCTCCAGGCTCCGACAACGCGAACTTTGCGATATGTTGTGACCCCGTGGCTCCAAGAGATGCAAGCCCTAACTCAGTTGCCGATCCAAACCATTTATTCATGCGATAGACTCCACCTGAGTACGTGGCGTTATGTTTCGGTTTTATACGATAACGAAGCGTAACGTCTTCGCCTAACCTGTAGCGGCCAACCAGGTCACTGCAATATGTATTTGTGGGACCTCACCACGCCCAAGCGTGATGGTGACCTCTCAAACGACGTCATCACCCACGAGTTCACTCACGGACTCACCAAACGCATGACTGGTGGAGACACCGGTCGGTAAGTAATGCACGTTCGCCTAAGCGAGCTAACTGATCCGTGATATCGGAATCGCTCCAGCTGCCTCAGCACCACGGAAGCGGGTGGTATGGGTGAAGGATGGTCTGACACAATCGCTTTCTGGACAGAGCAAAACGGATTACGCCCTTGGCGCGTGGGTGTACAACAGCCCCAAGGGCATACGAAGTGTCTTGTACAGTACGGACATGAAACTCGATCCTTACACGTATGGAACTGTTAAAACAAAGCATGAGGCTCGGTTCTCGTTCTGCATACAGGTGTGGGTCGACGGAACTGACCAGAGCCTGGAACAGTGCACGTCATTGGGGAGATTTGGGCCACTATGCTAATCGAAGTCTACGCAGCTCTCGTCCAGAAAAAGTAGGCACTGTTCTTCGAAAACATCTGCTTTGCTGATTAGCTCTTTGCCTCAATAGTGGATTCTCCGGTGACTTCTTTAATTTTGACGAAGCAGAGGGCAACATTGTCTTCCTACACTTGATCGTCGACGCGCTTCCGCTGCAACCATGCTCCCCGACATTTGTATCTGCCCGTGACGGTAAGGTCTTCCGAACAAGAAAGAGGAAGTCGAAATCGTTGCAGTCCTTTCTTAGCGATTCGTCTTGCCGATCAGAACCGATACTAAGGAGCAAACAAGTGCTTGATCTGGAATGTAAGGCTCAGCATCATATTCTCCCTCCTTTGGAAGTCTTGACTCACTTTTTGCCCCTTCAGGCCTTTGCCAAGCGTGGTTTGGGACCTAAAGCAGCCAATTACGTAGGCGACATGTCCGTTCCTGATGGTTGCTGAACCCCACACTGGACATTATCACACTTGGAATTTCTAGGACATCCTCTTCGATCTCCGTGCTTCTTTCAGAATTATCCACTTTCTTTCCCGGTGCCCGCATAACCATTGGCTCGACCGACAGTGGTTTTTTCCTGGTCAAAACCCTGTCCCGCATTTCCTCAGTTCGAGCTCTCTCACACTCGTACAAGAGCTAAATACTCCTGCTGGTTAACCCAGAGCATTACCTAATAGCAATTTTCAGTGAAAAACAGAAGTGATTCGTTTGTGAGCGCTCGGATAACAATGCCCAAACGCTGAGTGGAGCGGAGGAGCAATCGAGTGGAGCACGCGGAGCCTTGGCGAGCTTGATTTCGTGCAGAGCTCCAAGGCAGCCCCCAATGACGCTTGGCACCTCAATGCTATGCACTGCACATTTTGGAGCGATGACGTTCTACATAACGAATAGGGACCGTATAAAACTTGCGAGCCAAGCGGTCACTCAGGGCAGATCCAACAACTCGCTAACACTACACAAAGAACCTCTACAACCTCTCCACTCAAGAAAAACACTTCTATTACTCTATAATGCCTTCTCGAATTGTAGGACGAACTCACGCTACCACCGGTGGCATGCAGGTACGAACCCATTCCGTGACGTCATCGCGCCCCTCCCACATTTCCTAATATGGTTATGCACTTGATTAGGCCCGCGTTGCTGGCTTCTTTGGATTCCATGACAGAGCCGCTGCACACCGCACAAAGCAGACTATGGGCCATGGCGAGCGACATGCAGCCACGACTTCCGGTTGGGCAAAGTGGGTATAGATACGTTTTCGTGATGACCGGCATATTCATAATGCCTATTCTGCAGGGGTACGGGCCAACGCATCCGCGGAAAGGGACATAGCATCTTGGGAGCCATTACCGGAAGCCGCCGCCGCCAGGCTAGGGGCAACGCCAAGAATAATATGGGACAGATGAGAGTAAGCGAACTCTACTATACACCGTTTCCAAGTCACAGTTGGCTGACGATAATATTTATCTAGCAAAACTTTAACAGCCGAATCTAATTTTCCTTGCACTTCATCCGCATCTATGTATTCTCTTACTGTATCCTTAGTTCCTTGAATATCCATACCCTTGTTACCCAATCACTCAGTCTGGTCCAAGCACTGTTGCACGGAAAAAAACTTGGAATTTTTTTCCATTACGAAGTATAAACAAGGCCGTCAAGGAATATTTACGCGGCGGGATTGATATGGGTCTTGGTAGCAATGCACTTTGATATCAAAAACGACTCTCCATCTCCACTATCAAGCGTTGTTGCAGACGTGGAGCTGCCAAGGGGCACCATTATCCCTGGGTTTTGGAGGAAGAGGACGTATTTCCCCTTCTTCAAGCTACCGGTGGGCCTCTTGCATGCCAAGAAGTCCGATGAGCTCGGGAACCCGACCTTCTTGAGATCCGCTACGATTGTTATCTCCCAATTGGTCGTTGCCACGGCGTCATACGTCCTGGCAAGTGGGTCAGTTACGATGAAATGGCTGGGCTCGGGTGCCGGGATTTCGACGTACAATTTCGAATAGGTGGGATTGGCCTGAAGCTGGCCGATCTGGTGAGCGTTCAAGTACGAATACCCAGCACAGCCGTCGACTGTGGGACCAGCACCCCAGAGTCCCAGGGGACCTGTACCCTCGTCGAATGAGAAGGTGTTTTCTAGCGGTCCCTTGACCAAGACGGCGACACCCTCTGCATTGCCAAGCGCGACGACGAGGGTCAGCTGACTCGGATCCCGTACTACTATTGCTCTCTACAGCAAGTACTCACTGGCTGACTCAAGATAATAGCCTGGCAAAGCGGTAGCCTGAAATTTGGTCAACATCTGTGGGCAGGGGGTTCAATCAAGAGGACACCGCCGCACCTCGAAGGCGTCAGGGAACACGACGACGTCAACCAGAGGGCATGGAGAAGCAGTTGGTGCTGGGGCACTAGCGGCAAATGGAACAGCAGCTAGCAAGGCAGAGGTGAGCGAGATGATTTGGGACTTCATGTTTGCAAGTGGTTTTCTGCTGTCGAGGTTCAGCAGAAAACTCGGCACACTTTATAGTAATAGCGGCGTTGCAAACCCTCCCTGCCAAGCCTTTCTCTGTCGTCGAAGTCATTCGGCTGGTGTGAGTTATCGGTACGACGGTATGCAGCGTACCGGCGGGTTCGAGGTGTCTCTCGCTGTATGCTCAGCTTCTCGAATATCCATCCCCTTGTTACCCGATCACTCCTCTGGTATAATGGCAGTTCAACGGAAAAACCATGGAATCTTGTTCCAATACAAAGGATAAGCATTAACAATGACGCGAGGGAACATTACGCGGCGGGATTGATATGGATCTTGGTAGCAACGCAAGAGCTGATCGCAAACGTGTCTCCATCTCCGCTAGCAAGTGTCGTTGGTGTGGAGCCACCAGCCGGTCCCACTACCCCTGGGTTTTTGAGGAAAAGAACGTATTTCCCCTTCTTTAAGCTACCCGCGGGCCTCTTGCAAGCCAAGAAGTCCGATGAGCTCGGGAACCCGACCTTCTTGAGGTCTGCCCCAATCGTCATCTCCCAATTAGTCGTTGCCACGGCGTCATATGTCCTAGAAAGAAAGTTAGCGAGTGTGTTACGATGAAACGGCTGCACGATGAGGCGGCTGGGTTCAGGCGGCAAGATTCCGACGTACAATTTCGAGTAGGTGGGATTGGCAGAGAGCGAGCCGATCTGGTGAGCGTTCAAGTACGAATATCCAGCACAGCCGTCGACTGTGGGACCAGCACCCCAGAGTCCCAGGGGACCTGTACCCTCGTCGAATGAGAAGGTGTTTTCTAGCGGTCCCTTGACCAAGACGGCGACACCCTCTGCATTGCCAAGCGAGGG